>JAVSBS010007098.1:0-50919 GCA_033124195.1 Coracias cyanogaster | reverse complement strand
CTGCTTTTTGTTTCTCATCTTATTTTCCTCCCCTTTCTTTTTGCTCTGCTGAGGAGGGAGAGGGGAAGAAAAAGGGGAGGTGATAGAGTAGCTTGGTGGGCACCTGGTGCTCAGCCAAGGTTAACCCACCACAGTCTTCAAGTGTATCTTAGGACTTTTGACTAATTTGTTAACACTGCTGCAAGAAGGAAAAGCAGAGACATCACAATTTCTGTCAACTTGGAGATTTCCACCATCTTCCCACTATTTAGTGAACCGTGTGTCTGAGAAATATTAACACATCAGAATAAATTATATTGAACTTCAATCTTAAGTAGCATCTCAGGCCCACAGGAGGGCTTAGAGCAAGGTAGGACCCCACCATTTATCACCACATTGGAGAACTTTCTCCACCCACAGGAGAATAAACACTTGCCCTGGGGCGGAGATGCTTAATAACCTCCTCTAAAGCTCAAGCAATCAAGTAGCCAAGACTGGAATGAAGCATTAATTTGAGGGTCCTCACCACTGTGTGTGCACAAATAACTGCTTCTCCCCAGGAGCATCACATCAACAACGGAAAAGAAACATATGAAATAGAAACACAAAACATTATTTTTATTCAATCACCATAAGTTACTTCAATTCCTAAAATTCGATGTAAAATAGTCGAGGGTGGAATTTTGCGCATTTGGGCTTTATTTGTTGGTTGGTTTTGGGTTGGGTGGGGGTTTTTTGTGGGTTTGTTCTGGTTTTTTTTTTTGTTGGTTTGGGGTTTTTAACAAAAATTTCTATACTTTGCATTTAGACTAACTGGTGTTGTTTTGTGTTGATTCAAGGGCAGACTGGGCATTTATTTCAATCCTTTACAAAAAAAAACAACACAGATTTTCAAGTTTCCCCTTACAATCCTCTTTCCTGTGGGTTTGTTTTGAGTGTTTGTGGTACACCTGCATATTCCTTGCTCCCTGAAGACTACAAATTATCGTCAAGTAAACTCCACAGGCAGGATCAATGTCTTCAACTAGGCAAAGAAAATACCACATAATACCTGTATTTCAAAACTGAACTGATTTATGATAGCACATAGTTTTCCCATAAGCCACCATTTAACTTCTTGCAGTCCTAGGCATTGCACATCACCAGACAAAAACCTCTTCTAGGGATGGTTTGAGTAAGTCTATTAAGTCTGTTACGTAATTAATATAATACTAAGAAAAAACAACTATAACATAGTAACTGAAATGAAGAAGCCAAAACCAAAATGGTCAGATGAATACCAATAAAGGGCAGAAAAACTTCAGGTTCTGAAACCTCACACAAAACTTAAGTGACAAACATCTGAATCATTTTCCGTACCTCTATCACTTTTCTGTTGAAGAAAAAAAAAAAATTATGTCTGTCTATAACAGGGCTGTTGCTTCCAATGAGTTAATCTGTTCTCATGGCTGATTTCCACTACCAAAGATGAACAAGAAGTAAGGCCACCTCTGCCTTTCTTTTGCAGAACCAATTACACATCCTATATAGAAAATGTATCTTAAAACCAGATTGCCTAGACAGATGACAGGTCAACTACAAAATCCAACTTTCACAAAGGCCTGATAGTTTTGAAGTCTACAATTTAAGCATTTCAAGATGTATTATATACACTCTTTAAATTTGACCTTTCCTTGTGATTTCTAAAGTGTGAAATGTTTATTCTTACTAATCTGAGCAGAAAGGAGGAGCCAACTGCATTTCATGGCATATGCTTTCAAGCTAATCTTTACAACCACAAAGAGCCTGGGAGTTTGTCATTTTCATTTCAGACAGTTGCAAATGAAAATCTGTATCTTGGCATTTGTATCATGTTCATCACAGTACTACCTGGGAGCTTACATAATTATATTATTCCCGCTGATACTGTAAATATTGGCTCTCTCTAGTATTACTTTTTCTTTCATTTACAACTGCACCAGCTATTATAACGAAGTTAGGAGAATACTCTAATTAAGAGATGCATCTTGCATTTAGTTCCAACAATACACGTTATTGTCACAGGCTTACGACGACAGGTTCAGGTGATGAGCTGAACAAACATTTCAAGAGCAAAGTCAGTTCTCACGTAATTTTCATAGCAGTAAAAAAAATAATAAAATTTAGAGTTTTATAAATGGGGTCATCTCAGGAACACACAGTGCAAGGCATGAAATCCAGAGGACTTGCTATGGTAACACCTCAAGAAAGTACCTGACAACAGACTAAATCTAGATTCCTGGGCACTTACACATTAGCATGTTTTCTTCTGTCTTTTGGTCAAATATAGAAGTTTATCTTCAACAGTCTTGGCTAAATAATGTTTTCAGTATTCAGATTTTTTTTTTTGCCAATGTCCCAATCTGAACAGAACTTTATAATATACAGACCATGGCTTAGTTAATGCTGCATTTGCTGAATTGTTCCGCTTCTTAAAAGCCTGATCAAATGAGGAATTGTGCTGTATATGGATGACCAAGGAAGAACAAAAAGTGACATTCCCTTCCTTCATTCTGGTTACGGAAATTCTGCCAGAGCCTCCAGCACTTGAACTTAAATATTGAAAACATGATAGTTACTCACTGCCCTAACTAAGCCTACTCATGCTGAAGTTACATTCCCAGCAGGAATGCAATGGGACAGCTAGGTTTACCATATAAGAGGCTACCTTTCCAATTATTATTCAAGCGTTCCACTAAGATTCCTGCTCAAATGGTATGTGTACGTGCATGTGGGTCTGTTTTCAATTGGATTGAGAACAATTCTACCTGATAAATTAAAATAAAAATAAAGTTAACGACCTGGCAGCAGCAATGCTTAAGCAAACAAGTTATGCAAATACAAACCAGCCATCCTTTGCTTTAAAATGTTACCATAAAGTTTAAATAAAAAGGCATATGGATTAAGGTTTGTGATTGCTATAGCAATGTCCGTTAACGTAGTTTCAAGCTAATCTTGAACGCCAGGGTACACAAATCCTAGAACACAACACTTGATCACTGGAGCAGCAACTGTTCGGCAGGAAATAGTTTGCCTACTAAGTCCCAGGATAACATGCGTGGTTTTGTTCAGTTGCATCCCAGTCATGGCTCAAGTCACTTAAAATTTTTAAAACCCACCTTTCTCCTCCTGTCTGTAGCTACAGGACCATTGCTTAGAGTACCCGCTTTAGATGGCTCCAGGACTTCTTCTCAAACTATAAATGCAAGACACTTAGCCCTAGGAAAACCACAGCTGGCACATCCTGTAAAGTAGTTATTAGAATCTGCTTATCCATCTTCAGAAACTGCCCTTGGGAAGATATCACCACTCAATGTGTCTTGGCCTTTTTTTCTCCCCTCAGACCCACTCTAGCTGCAGCCTATGGAAACAAGTCCAAAAATACCATCCCATGGTTTCAAGCCAAGCTGTACTAGAGAGGGGGGAAGTATACACCACTGCAACTCAAGATTGCAACGGCAGCTGAGAAAGAGAGAGAAAATGTTTCTTCAATATATGGTGTAAAGCGGAAAAGATCAGTCACTTCAAAGAGCAAACTTTGAGACTGGAAAAGCAGCTAGAGATGGAGAAAAATAGAAATAGGAGAAGGTAGAAAGAGAAGATGAGGTACGTTAAAGCAACAGAGATAAATCTAAATGTCAGGTGTCATCTGGCAGCAGCCTACACTAGCCAGGAGAGCACATTAATGTGGCACGCCAGTGGGGAGAATGCCTACATAGATGGGAGAGTGCACAAAGTCACTAGTGAAAATATTACACGCTTCAGTGCCAAGACCAACCTCACAACAACTCTAGCTGTGTAATTTTCCTGTTAGTCCAGTGGTTCCCTCTTCTTCAGCTCAGTTCCTTTCCGATCTTGTATTTCTGTAACAGTTGCCTTCAGCTTTTCTAACTGTTCTCACGAGACAAATTATTTATTGACATCTGGGCAGGAAAAAATAATTTATCTGAGAAAATCGGTCATTGTATCAAAAATATGATGTTCCCCTCATACAGTATTTTAATCTACTAAGAGTGGAAGTGATGCTGTATCTCTTTTTCATTTTGAACCCCACGGAACAACACACCAGTTCCAAGGTAATAATAATGTTCTGCACTTTCTATTACGGCAAAATTATTTGTGTGGCAACAGCACAAAATACACACTTCAAATTATCTCACACATATCTCATACAACCACAACAACCAGTGAGCACTGCAGATAACCCTGAACAAGCAATCACTATCACAGGAACACTGCAGAAGTTGAAGTCTACCTTGGAGAACAGAACTGTTTCCTGCAATGCTGCGCTGCCATGTGGAGCCTGGATCCCAGCCATTAAAGATGGTTTAAGTGGATAGAAGCAATGCAGAAATTACACACAAATCTCTTCAGATACACAGTAGGAAGAAACTTGTATAGTTTGGGTCATTTTTCTCATCCATTAGAAGTCAACGTGTATCCCAACCGTCCAGCTGGCAGGGAGCGGAGGATACATCTAGACCTCTAGGAAAAGCTGCAGATGAATTTTAGTATTTGAAGAGTTAATTGGCAAGCACTGACTAGGCCACTTTTCTGCCTACAGAGATCACATTAGACACACAAGCTCAAAAAAATACACTGCATGGTTTGGATTAGCACTGCTCAGGTTGGCTGCTCTCCCCAGGCTTCCTTCCCTTCTACTCTGACCATGTAGAAAAAAAAATTAGTATTTAAAACCCCATGATATATAGCCCACTCCCTTTTTATTATGTCTTATCCCTGGTCCAGAGTAAAACAAACCTTAACACAAAGTCCTTTACCTTGCTTCCTCTTCTCACCGTACCTACATGATAATCAATTAAAAATTGCAAGCAATATGAACTAAACCACTGTACTTCAGTAACAGGTGGTAAAAGAACAGCAACACGCACATCTCTTCCTGAGCGATTTTATTCCTTAAGACTTTTTAAAGTCTAAAGTTAACTAGAAATTTTTCTATTTTTTGGTTTTTTAATACAAAATTAAAATATTCTATTCTTTGGGGTCTTGGGTTTGGGTTCTGTTTGTTTGTTTTGGTCTTGTGTGTTCTTTTGTTTGTTTCTTTTACAGAGCATGATGTTGGTATGGTTTTTTTTAAAGTTTGAGCTAAAACAGAAATAAAAGAAAACCCCACACAGTAAAATGTTACAAAAATATACATTGAAAATGAGGGAACTGATCTTTAGAAAGAGCTCAGCATCTGCTACTCTTACTCTCTCAAGAGATCAAGCCAAAAAGATTTGAGAAGTTTTTTATTGCCAGATCTAAATTTCATTCCACAGGCACTGGATCAGGTCTTTAATCCTTTACTTAACCACAAAGAACTGAGCTGAGGAGTTTAATTCTTCCAAAACAACTGATAATATCCTAAATGTTGAAAGCAGAGTACTTTTCAGTATAAGCCAAATCCTGAATGTTTTGCTTTTAAGTAAATGCCAGAGCAGATGCAAAACCAGTAGGATTCACACTGATGTTTTCTAGGAAAGAAGAAAATCTCCAAAAAACACAACCCCTGCTTTAGAAGTGGCAGACAATTAAAGAAACCGTTTAATACTTGTACTGAATTAAACCGCATGTATAACATCATGTATATGTTTAATTTATTGATTTAGGATTTAAGATCCCTGTATTTTATAACCCACATTTTAACACGTAGTATAAACTGCCTTTTCACGATTTTATCAGTTACACGTAATTGATTTCCCCCCCGACCAATTTTCTGAACTGCCCATCTTCACAGAATGTCAATGAAAAGAAAGCATTCAAGGCAAGCTTGATGAACTGTGGTATTTCAAAAGCTGTTTATAGCATTGGGCAAGAAAAATCCAAGAAGCATTAGAAAAAAGATGTAGAAACAGCATTCAGCCATATTCTCAAACAATTCAGCAAGGGATCCATCTATCTGCAGTGCAAAAACCAGGCAAGGTATCCTGTAATGTGGAAGGCATATATTACGATGTCTAAAGAATCTAAAGTTCTAGTGGTAAAAACTCATTTAATATTTCAACATTAAAGTCCACATACAAGGGTCTTTGTGATTCCATTCAGTGGGGTTTGACCCAACTTTGTTTTCTGAAATTTAAATATTCTCTGACAAGACTAACCATGCAAGTCTATGGCTGCGCATCAAGTCCTTAAATACGCTGAAATTAGTTCTTACTACATTTTATATACTAAAGCTCACTAATCAAAGGTCTTGGGACTTCAGATAGGCTGAATTACTCATGTGGACTAAAGCTGATATAGCTGTTACGATTTGAACAGCTACAGTGGTTTGAAGGAAAGAGTCTTACAAATACTATTTGGGCTATTCTATCAGAATAATTTTTTTGTTGAATGAGCCATAAAAACTACAGAATGTTTGCCAAAACACAGACCAAGGCTAGGCAGCCAACAAAGAAGCTTTAAAAAAAAAAAACCAAACCAATAAACTCTTTTCATATGGTGGAAGTATATGAAGCTTCTAAGTATCATACTTACAAAATGATGCTTCTTAAAAGTTCATAAAGCCAATGTAATTTGACGGCAAATAGGCCCTTGCCAAGACAGGATCCGCTACTGGTTTAAAATGACACTCATTTACTGGGAGACTTCACTAGATATACAGAAGCAAGTTTCATATTCGATGTCTTGAAAGTATGTCAGAGTACTGAAACACTTGGGTGACTACTCTCCAACCACAACAGAAGCATTTCATAATCACACTTCCAAGTTTTGAGACTGAAATGCTCAACATTAATAACGACAACTGCCTACTGCAAACCTCAGGGATGGTTAAGGTTGGACCTGGTATGATTATTCCTCTTCCCCCTTTAATAACAGCAAAACCACACCCAGCAGATCAAAAATCTGGTGATGTCTAAAAAGGCACCACCTAAAGTCAGTCCAGTGACTGGGTGTCCACACGATTACATAAGTAACTTTGTACTACATTACACCAGATAAACTATTCAGCTTCGGCACACAGCAAAAACCCCTACACAATTCCCTACAGAAAAACATCCACATAATTCTTTCCCATTAACACAGCTACTCAGCCTTCAAGGCACTCATGAACTTCTGACAAAATGCAGTACCAATTAGCAGCATACTGTACTTTTATCTAGGCTCCAATGAAGCTATTATGCTCCATCAGCCATTCAGATTGCATCAACTTGCTCTAATGTTTGTCAGTAATTGCATTAAACAATAGCAACTTGAATATAAAGCAAGAAAAGTTTCTTCTACTTGCAAGCCCTAAAATAAAAAAAGAAAATCCCTAGTGGTGTTTGTAGGTGGCTGCCACACGTGCTTTGTGGCCACTCTGTACCTGCAGCCCTTGACCACAAGTAAGGCAACGTGGATTCAGCACTTCCAGGATTACCAGGTTCATGTCCACGAACTCTGTATGTCTATCTCTGACTCCTCACTCAATTTAGACTTGATCTCTACGGTCTTTCACAACTCTTAAGACAGAGTGATTCTTATTAACCAAACCTGAACATTTTCTGTGCCCTGAAACGTATTTAAAGGCATATTCACATATTATCATCTGTTTTATCTGATCTTCCAGTATTTCTACCATGCTTGCTTCCAAAACTAGAGAACCACCAACACTGGATATAAGGAAGACCACGTACCACACAACATTTTGCATTACTTTTCCCACAATAACTGTCTTTTTTGTTTTGAGACAACGATAAGACCAAAAGTCATGGTTCTTGTCTTTTTTGCCTTCTAAATAGCTACTGTTCTTAAGCTACTAAGATTTTTTTTTTTCTACCTGGTTAAGGCAGGCAAAGATACTTCTCCCCTACTGAAAAAAAACACTTTCCTTTTTCAATTAAAGCATACTATAAAGAGAAGCAGCAGCACTAGAATTCGACATTCATGCTCACTTAAATTCACTAAATGAAATATACTTAAGATAAATATTTTGAAGTTTGTATTGCCAAACCTATCAGTAAAATAAAATTAATCTATGTTGAAAAAAATCCCTATTCTTATTCAAACGCCAGGAACTTTTATAACACAGAAATAAAAACGTCACAAGTTGTTACAGTTTGTAAAGTGGAAGACTGTAGAGCTTGAAAGACCATGGAAATAATCTTTAAAGGACGCTCAGAATTCTGCCAACGCAATGTTTTTGCTGCAGAAATCCTAGGTTCATGCTCTTCAAGGTGGATTTCAAGTACTAGTAAGCAAATAGTACTAACTCAATTGGATAGTGAACTGTTTGCTGTGTCAAAGCTTTTTGCCAAACATATATAATTTTTCTTTTTGCTATATGGATAATCAACCCCAGATGGCAATTTACATAGGCAACAGCATAAAGGAATCCATGCACTGCTGGTGCTCTCAGCCTCAATCAGAGCAAGCATGGGCGTTTGAGAATGTCACTGTTTATTTTTAATTGCTGTATCCCTCCTTTGTGCAGGTTCAAGCGGTCAAAGATGTCGAAGTCCATTAGTAGAACTGGAAGGTGATGCCACTTCATTTGGTGAGAGGGTTCTTCAAATTTAAAAAGCAGCTGGTTTGTAATGTCCTTAAATGCCCAGTGGGCACCAGCTGTCAATCTCAGTTACCAGAGGGTCAGGGCAAAAAAAGGTCAGAGAGAGTCATAAGCCACAATGTGTTGTGAAATGTGCTTCCTCCATTACCTTGCAGGCCTGAGAAAGGTTTGACCTTTCATAGGTATCCTAACCCAACTCTGTATGATGCTAGCAGGGGTAAGTACAACACACAATTCAAACTTACAAAAGTCGCTTCCTTTTACTGCGCCTTGGTTTCCATACCTGTACAATATGAACACGAATATTCACAAGCTGATAGTGGTAAAAAATAAAGTGCAAAACTCTGCCTACGACTATTACCACTCATAGGTATGGATGGACACCTATTTCACACAAGACAGTGGAAGGATTAATTCACTAATAGCAGTTGAATAACTAAAACTTTGAGAGAAGCTGTTAATGCCACAAAAGCCAAGTACTCTATCTTCTCTTTGTCAATAACCTGTTTTATCTTCTGACTTGCCTTTCACTTCACTGATCCCTCAGTCACTTGGTAAGAAAGCATCTTTTAAGGTCCCACTTAAAGCCTTTCCTACTGTCCTTTTAAACACCCATTTGCAATAGGCAAGTTATTCACCGTATTTTTGTCATTTTCCCCGTCATAGGGATTCTCAAAGAGCAGACCAATTCCTAAGTCTATTTCTCCAAAACATTCTTGGACCATACATGAAGAGCTAAACAGTCATTTCCAGATATAATCTAGTTATGCATTCTTTCTTTGCAAGCCTTAATGACTCTGCTCTGCCTCCCCCCCATCTCCCAGAGCACAAAGCAACAGGAAGTTTGGTCAGTGCTGTGCCAAAAGGAACGCAGCTAACCGGCTATGCCAGGCCACTGCTGGGCAGGAGCCAGCGCTCAGCACCCGTGTGCTTATTTCTCCCTCCTTGGACCCCTTGTGCAGGCAGGCTCGGGCCAGCAAGCAGGACACAACAGAATTAGGAAGGAACACTGCTAAGAGGAAAGCTGGAGAGGTTGAAACCAGAGCTACAACCCCAGAAAAGCTTATTTTCTGCAGGAATTGCAAGCATGGCTCCCAGAATAGGCTGCATCCTGCAAATGGGAACACGGGCAGTGAGGAACACCACTGCGAAAGCAGATGTGATGGGTACGTATCATGCAAATCACTTTTATGCAAAAGACTACGATATAAACTAGATGGCAACATGTAGCACAGAAGAGGCTGACCAAAAATCATCAGCAATCCGCAAAGTATTTCAGGTGAAATCAGAATGCCTCACTTAGCCCTTCACCTGCCCGCAAAGGACAGGCAAAAAATGAGAAAGCAGCATGTTCACTCCAAGAATGAGGTCCTTACAGTAACACAACTTGAGAACAGTACTGACAGCACCAAAAGGGTCCCATCCAGGCTTGTTCAGCCAAAAGCTGCCTACTCTCAGAATGTACCTGGCTGGGTCCACTTTAAGTGGCAGCTGCAAAACATTACACAAGACTTGACTAGTTTTGGGCAATTAAAAAGGGAAAGTCAGAGCAGTCCAAATCAGCATCTGTGAAATAGGCACCACCTCTTCCAAGCATGAAGTCACCCATTAAAGGATGAATATATTTTAAGGAAATAAAAGAGTAACAACAGTTAAGCAGTTGAAAGGCCACTGAAAGGCCTCTTGACTTTCTGCAGGCCCTTTAAAAAGCCCAAGAGCAGCAAGCCACCTAGTGCTTCCCAGCAGTTCTCAAGACCATGCTGGCATCAATTAAAGCCCCAGCAAAAAAGAGAATGTGCATCAAACATTTCAATGCCCTCTTCTTGCCATTCCTTAGCTTCTAGACATCTCAGGAAGCCTACCTACTCAGACTCTTTTGCAAGCCTTCTCACTGCAGCACATCTCAAATGAAAGTAACCTCACTCAAACCTTGTTCAGTCCTTGGACACATCCTATTTTGGAAACATGCCCACTTTGCTCTTCTGAATTTTTTAAGTCTAACATGCTAATCTAGGTCAGTGTTCTCTTCATTCAACTACAATTAAGCAGGTAACTTTACTGGTTACCTTATTTAAAAATCTCTGTGTCTCTTCCTATTATAAAAGTTGGCTTAGAGTACAAAAAAAAGACAGACATTGAAAAATCATTGAATAATTTCAGATTGGAAAAGAACACTCTCTTCTTTGTTGAGTGTCTCTTTCTATCAGGAAAACTGGGGGGAGTGAAAATGAGAGACTCACCTTCAGGGCAGGAATCTCCACATTGTCACCAAGGCTAACAGAGCCAGAAAGAATAGTCCCTGTCATCACCGTGCCTTGACCCTTGATAGAGAAACAGTGGTCAACTGCCATAAGGAAGTGTCCCGAGGGGTCTCTTGATGGCAGGTAAGCCTGAGACTTCAGGACCTGGAAGGAAAAAAAAAAAAAAAGAAAAAAAAAGATAAAAGCAGCACCATGCCTGGGTGAAAAGTCATGACAGCCATAGAGCAAAAGGAAGGCAATCGCATGATTGATTGAACGAGCTTACAGTTTTACTGATTCCAGGCATCCCCCAAAGAGCTTATAACGCACCACTGTCAAATTGACTGTGTGTGCCATAGAGGAGAGACACTTAGCAGCAGGAACAGTTTGATTTTCTGCCTTAGAAAGATTTGGTGCTGCACATTTAGCTTGGTTAGCAAAACTACACTGGCAATAAAGTTGCTGCCAAACTCAATATAAACACTGCAGTAAAGCAAGGAGAAAAAAAAAGTCCTGCACATTCTTCCTCCTTCCCCCCCGTCCTTCTCCCCAGGTACAATTTTACAGTGCGTTTTGCTACTGCAGCTTTTTTGGATTTTGTGAAAATGAACTTCTATAGATGTTAGTGCCCCATAATGCCCACCCCTGCCTCCCTCCCAGAAAAACCAAACTAGGTTAAGTTTTCAAAGTCAGCTTTCCCTTCAGATTTCTGTTAACGCTCCTTGGAGGATCAAGCCAATACAAAAAATAGCTACATAAGTACCATTTTCTAGATAAATTCTCCAAGTTTAGGATTTCTGTTTTGCTGACAAATACTATGTTTCTTAAATATATCATCATAGACAGAAGATTTTAATTACAGAAATGCAATCATGTACTCAGCAGTGCTTCAGAGGAATAGGTTCACCCCTGTCTCAAATCACTTTTGATCTCTGCCTCTGTTAGAACATCAGCATATAAACTTGGCACTGCCTTTAATGTCTGTTTTTAAGGTCAGAAACTGCAGGTTAAGCCCAAGTTGCAATGGCAGAACAATGGAGTCTCTTATCAAGGACAGAAAGGATAATACCTTGAAGCTCAATGGAAGGGTTCACACAGCATTTGCCAGCTCTTCTACTGTTAGGTCTCAGAGTTGACAGGAACAGCTTCAAAGGTTTTAACCCCAGGGAACATCCCAGTAAATCTACCAGGAACCTGATGAAGGCAGAACTAAGGACTTGTCTACCTCCACACCTCTTTAGACGCTGCTGTGGATGGCCTGGTTCCTGCTAAGTCTGTTCTTAGGCCATAGCACATCACACCTCCACCCATCTCGGGACACAGGTGCCTGGGAGGCAGCAGGACATGCAGCTCAGCAGCCCTTGTGCAGGCCTGGCTGCCCTGGCACAGACACCCCCAGATTTCTATGACTGATGCTACACACCCTGACTTCAGCAGTTACAAGTATTTTAAACTGGCAGCATCCAAATCAGACCTTGATAAGTCTGCAGAGAACAATCCCTTGTTTTAATGCTCATTTCTCTTGTCTGCAAGCAACAGTGGCACCTTTCCAGGGCAAAGATGCTACATTTCCCTAAAGTTTATTTACAGAAAGAGTGACAAGCCTACTACAAACTGCTCTCAAACAACTACTTTAAGTGTCTTGCCCTTCACAGTACAAGCTTTGTACGTAACTAGTTTTTTGAAAACCTGAGAATTTGTTTGACACCACCCCACCCCCCCCCCCCAAAAAAAAAACACCACAAAACCACCAACCCAATGATCAAAAAAATAACCCACATTGGTGGAACTAAGGATACCTGTGAAACATCAGTTCACTTCAAGTCTTTTCTTGTTCATATGGGTCTGATATAATGTTAGTTATACAATCATATCACTTTTTCCAGGCCCTCCTCAGTCAGGGCACAGGGTAACTCCAGGCCATGCTTTTTTATCTTTTGCAGATGTGCAAGGCATGCGGTAAGCAAGGCAGAGTATCACAGAGAAAGATCATTTCATCATGAAGGCAGGTGGGGCTTCTCTAGAGAATGGATTCTACACTTCCTTATGCCAGAACTCCCCACATGTTGTCATTCTCTCAAAAATGAAACTTTCCACAGATAATCACTGACTATACACCTCAGACTGTCCAAGCAGAAACCCCAAAGCCTAGCAGCAAAGTGCTAACACTCACAATTGCAATCAAAAATGGCAGGTACTATGATGTGAACACAAGCATATCCCAAAATAGTTCCTAGTTTCCTTAAACTCTGCAACCAGAATTAATAAACTCAGTGGACTTAACTCCTTTGTGCCTCAGTTTCCCAATCTAAATAAGGATTAAAGTCACCTCTACACATCCTATAGGTCTTCCGGAAATAAATTGTTTGCCAAGTGCTCAAGACCACAGTGATGTGTGCCAAAGAACAGTCCAGGAGGAAATTAATCATTCTGAATGCAGAGCAGTATTTGAATGGAGTCATGAGCCCAGAGAATAATGTGAATTAAACTAAAATATGGACTACTTGCTCACTAGTTGAGCTCTGTCCACCCCCTGCAAGGAATGAGGAGGTATGGGTTATTTCGAATAAAGAATCATGCACTTAAACCCTGGATCATAACACACACATGAAGGAAGGAGACAGTTCCCAACATGTAACTTTTAAGTGCCTGGCTTCACAACTTCACCATTTTCTTAACTGCAGTACAAGGGTAAAACAACACCTACCAAGGATTTGTCAGAATTTTAAAGCTATTTTTATTCATTATGCTTCATGCTGCTTTACAGCTTTAAAACCCATTTCACCACACATATGACACTTGTTCCATAAGATGCTGCTATTCAAAGGCATTGAAGCCTAGTAGTTGAAAAAAGAGATCCACTTTTGGGGCATGCAACCTCAGCTTCTCCATTCACTGGAAGGAATCCCAAAAGAATCAGGTTCCTTAAAACTGGCATTAATACAAGAGCTCCTCAGCTCTACATAGTAATACAGCGTACTCCAAAAGACTTAAAAGGAAAGTTTGAGCCCATTTTATGTTATTATTATGTTCTTCAGCAGGTACCTCAATTAATTCAGAAACACCTAGCGGATTCTCAGACTCTGGGGCTTCTGGTCCACCGGGCTTTGCTGCAACAGCAACAATAGGACACCCACAGAACCTGAAAGAGAGAAAGACTCCCACCATTAGACTACAGATGTCCTACATGTGTCTATGCAAAATAGCTGCAGGCTCATCTGACAAAGGTGGTAAAGAAATTCCCTCAAATTCCAATTTATCTGATCTTCCCCTATATTAAATAATTGCCTTTTTTCCTTGAATTACTAGCACCTGCTAGTGATTCAACTCTGTGGCAGTCAAAACCAAGACTTCAGTTTATTTCAGAAGCAAAGTCCTGCTACCCAGTCTTATTGCAGTGGCTTTATATTCAAGTCATTTTACCTGGAGACTAGCACTGTTTTCAACTTTAATTAAAACAAGTATAATCCTAGTTGTAGAGTCATAACCTTCAAAACAGGAGCCAAATGCAAGGTGGCACACGATATCTATGCCTGAGTCTGCAGGTAGACTGCAAGATGTGCAGACAACAGGAAGATCTACATCTACTGAAATGAAAGTTCATCAAGCTCACAGATTTCAAACACGCAAAGGTTCAGAGAAGAGCAGTACTTCCACAGTTGACCAAGGTTTAGCTTTTTTCTTACAACAATTCTCACTCTTAAAGTCCTCAATATTCAGCTGCTTTTTTTTTTTTATTTCAGTCATCAGACTTAACTTTTGCTCCCTAAAATGCAAACTAGTATTTGAATCATCTGTTCATTTGTTTTGCCTACATTTTGGAAAGGGAAGTTAGACTGTAAGTCAAATTACTGCATTTTTGCAGAAGTCAGGATTAACTATGTAATAAAAAATATATATATATTAAAGCAATAGAATAATAATCAGGATTAACACTAAAGTGATTTCTTCTGATAGATACTTGATTCTTATACAACTGATTCAGATCAAAAATAGTTATTGTGGCCATCTTTTTGGCAACCACCACCCATAGATTTTATCCCAAAAAGGAGTGAATCGGAGGAAAAAGTGGCTTGGTAAAGAAAAAAAGCTGCTATGTTCTACAGAGGGAGCTCATTTAATGACCAAACAGTAATTAAGCATATAAGGTATTTTCTTTGTTTATATGCCCCAAGTCTGAGGCATCTAGGGTCAAACAGTAATAAAAAACACACATTGAAAATTCTTGCGATTACCCAATAAAACTTTTGGAAATTAATTTTCACACAAATACTTTTGGGCATTGCCCTGCAATATATAGAAATTGATGCTGAATTAGGTGCTTTAAACCCCTTTTCTCATATACCAACTAGAATAATCATATATTGCCTTTGGAGGCACTTCCAAACATGATTCAGCCCTACTCAAACTGACTCCATCACACTGATATATTGTCAGCAGAGTTTTGACCCTGCTGAACAAAAATAAAAGCTGGCATATGCAAAAAACTATGAAAAACGAGAAATTGCATTCATAGGGACAGTTTGCTTTTACTTTTGCTATCAATCCATGGAAAAGCAAGTTTTGATTAGGTTAAACATCTACGAGTCTACCTATTCAAATATGAAACAGTTACTTTCCTCTGCCTTTTTTATTCCCCACCTTCCACGGAATCTCCCAATAACACTGCAATAATTTCTGCAGCATCAAGGGCAACACCTACTCTATAGCTCCAACAGACTTCAGATTTGTTTACTGCTATGAAATTGTGCATACATGCTGCTCTGTGTAGAAAAATCATCAAAGTAAAGTATTCCTAGGAAAAAAAAAAATCTCATTGCTAAGTGTTTAAGGCAGCTGTCAAGTGGTCTCAGCATATGGCCTGCTAAGAGTAGTTTAGAAATACAAAAACTTGCATTTGGAAATTCAAAGTCAAGTGGGAAAGAGACTGTCGAGAAACAAGACATGCCTGAGATACAAGACGACAAGCACTTCACAGCCAAGTCAGGTCAGCAGTGCTTTCAAAGCACCCTGAGGCTCAGAATGAACATGTAAAAACATAATTTTTATTACAAGAATACACAGGCACACCCAAGAAAAGAGCAATTCTAGGATCCAGGGTTCAAATGAGTAATTAAAACATTATGACAGGCCCGTTTCTCTCCAGGTAGAATCACTGCTGTTGTGATCAGCTGATACATCCTTGTTTTAAAAAGGAGCTAGAGGTAAGGACCTCACAGTTACCATGTCAGCTGTTCCAAAAATTCACTTCCCCTTCAGCTTTCATAGAGTCTGCAAATTTTCAAGACAAGCTGTAAAGACCCATGTGTACCCCGGGATATAAGGAGAAGATTTAATTCAAACAGTGTACATAACAGGTATTTATGAACATCAGTTTCCTTACAAATATTTGCTTTCCGTTTATGAATATGCATCTAGAAAGGTCTTTTTTTCCAATTATTCACAGTTTTGGACCAAACCAAGAACGAAGTACCACCTGCAGCAGCAATTACTGTTTATTCAAGAAGAATAACAAATTTTTAAAGAAGGACAAAATAAAATGGAGCAGTATGTTAAGATAAACTTTCTTCAAAATCATTAACTTCTTTGCTTAGCTGAGAAAGATTAAAACTAATTGTAATACTGCTTAATTCATATGCTGTTTATTCACTTTTCAAACAAAATAATAAGAAATATGAATAAGAATAATTCTATAATTATCTCGGAAGTTTTCCAACTATTTCAACACTATCCCCATTGGCATTGCCTCTAAATTTGATCAGCTATAACAAAAACCTGTTGATCCAAAACGCTTTGATATATGGCAACTGTCTCCTTTATCTCCCCTAAAATGATGGGCAGCAATCTACAGAGAAAACCAAGCCACCCTGTATTTATTTGTCCTTAAATCAACAGCTGCCAGAGAGAATTAAAAGTTGCAGGATTCTAAGTTCACAAGAAAATGTCTTGGCAACCCCTGTACCATTCTCAGCGCAATGAATGGACCTAAGAACACAGGACCTGCAAAGATACCAAGATCTTCAGGGTCACTATTATCACAATTGCATAGTTGAAAAGGGACCACCACAAATAAGCGAAGCAGGAACTGCCATATCCAACCAAGCTTTGCTTTTCTGGTCCTGGTTAAATTCTCTCCTCTGTACACTGAACCCTATTCCTTTGATTCTTTAAATCAAAATGTGACCCAGCAGCTATAAACACGGGAGGCAACATCTTCTTAGGACTCTGAGCAAAGCAAGTTGTGCTCCTGTTTGTGTAACCACTAAATATTGCATCTGTATTTTATCCTCCCACTTCATAACAGCCACATTTCCACTCGTTAATTTTACTGCACTTCACTCATTGAGTACCTCAATTAATTTACCTAAACAGGACTGACAAACATCATCCCGGCCAGAGCCACATTATGGTAACTTCCATCACTAACTTTCTCTTTTCTCTGCAGTGAAGGCGACTTGCAGATTGCAACAACTTGCAAGCCCACTAAAAAAAATTTTAAAAAAAATAAAATCAAACAAGCTCCAAGCAAAACATACACACCCCCCCAACAGTTCTTCACCTGAAGATTCTGGCTTTGTTTTACCCAATCTGAACTCCAAGCAGCCCTTTGAACCAAAAAACATCATTATACAAATTTATTTCTCTACATTTATTACTCGCAGATGCAAATTCAGGACTGCATTTGAGTTTCCAGTCATCTTTCCACGCTTCTCATCCCCTTTGCTAGATGCCTCACTATGTCTTGAAGCATATTGGAAGGGTGAAGTATTTTTGTTAAACATTTTGTTACAAGTTCGCTGTTAACATTACTGTTAACTTACTTAGTATTTTCCAAGGTCTTCTGCATTTTCTTAGTCATCTTCTCAATGGCACTTTGTCTCTTCCCCTCTGGAAGGAGATCTATTTTGTTCAGAACTACCACCATCTTCTGGCAGGCAATCTGCCCAATGACCAAGCACTCTGCTGACTGCGTCTGCATCCCTTTTGTCACGTCTATTACAAGCATCATCAGATCAATAATCTGGGCACCTAGAGGAGAATTCACAGTCAGTATTGCAGCAGCATAAAAATATTAGGGATCACTTTCTCAAGTAGTTTCCATTAAAACTATCAATATATGGACAAATATCCAGAAATATGAACAAAACGCTAGTCAAAGCAAGCACTGCATTTGAAAATAAGATCTCAGGAACTCAAGCTACTATATGGTACCATCAGATTAAAAAAAAAAAAAAAGAAGAAGAAAAAAGGAAGAATGTGATAGTTACATATTCCTCCATATTAACAGTTTAAGGCTGTTACACAACATTTAAAAAAAGGAAAATTACCCTTGCAGCAATACAAGCATTGTCTTTGCCTCAATTAAAAGATATCCTTTAAGAAGCTAAGCAAGAATACAGTACAGCCAAAGAAACACCCAACAACATTGCAGATAGTCACACACCCAGAGCAACCTCAGTAAGAGCCACCAATTACATTCTACATAACTACATTTGCAATCCTCAATCCCCATCTGCTTCCCACCATTTTTTCTTTCAAAGTCCAAAATTTCATAAAAGTGAAAACAAAAATCACTGCCACCAGAGGCAGGTTCACCCCAAGTCTAAATAAATTCCTACAATCCCCTCAATGGGAGGACAAGGTGATTTAAACCTGCAGTATCTTGTCACTCACTCCCAATTCAGCTCTACACAACTTGAGTAAGTTCTTCATACACAGCCACAAACAGATCCGATCCTTTGATCTCTTCAAGAAAAAGTTCCTAAATTTTAGGCTGAAGTTACCTATCATGCTTATGGATTATTTTTCTTTTATTTTTCAAAGTACTGTTGTCACAAACCATTAATCCTTCAATTGAAGCAATCTGAATTTCATGGATTTAAATTCATTTTCAAGGTAGCTTTTGATGAATCTTGGGCCTTCCACTAATTATATTCAGAATTTTCTTCTTTCATTCCAGGTAAGTGAAATACTTTGAATACCAAAAAAATGCAACAAACTTAAATGCGGAGAAAGCTTAAACAGAAAGATTTAAAACAAAGCCTAAAGCTGAACTACCAGAAAGCTGTATGTTAAAAATCACATTTTGAAAGATGATAGACGCTAGAAATCACGCAAAACTGCAGCATTCTGAATTTAAGTACTCCTAATGCTTGCCATAAGCTTTTGATCAGAACAAGAAATTGATAGAACTGTTCCTTGTTCCTTCACCCTCTCTGCAACCTCCCCCCCTTTTTTTTTTAGCCTTTTACAAAGGCTAAGACAACAGCTACCCTTGTTCGTCATTCCCATGAACTCGGGATAGGAAATCATTCAGAGGCTGAAGTGCATGGGTGAACGAGTGGGTGGGAGCTACAACAAGAAAAAAAAAATTATCGTTACAAATGACTATTTTCAACCTACCAAAGCTTTCATCCTGTAATAATGAATGCTAAACCCTTCACAGCACCAGTTGGAAAATTACAATGTTCCCAAAGCCCCAGCAGAATTTTCACCAATCATTTCAAATATCTCTCTAGGACAAACTGAACAGACTTTGCATCTTCAAAAGTGTTTTTCATTTTGTTTCAACAATCGGATGCATTTAAGAGCTCGCTTAAATTACAACACAAGCATCCTCAAGGCTATACAAAAGGCTCAGACTCTACACACCACACAGAAGCCCAGAACTAAAGGATGGGAAGCAAGAGGAATGAATAGTTCCAATGGGACAAAGCACTTAATCAGCGTGCATGCACTTCTGTGAGTACATACAGCAGGGGGGTTTAACCTTAATACAACACCCATATTTTGTATTAAACTACCACACAGTAGATGTTACTACATGTGACAGCCTTAAAATAAATGGAAATTAATAATTCAAACCAAACCATCACATTAAACTGATTATGAATACTATAAAAAGTGCATTTAGTAAAATAAAGCTGCATCTTAAGTTCTAGCTAAATCTGTTATGACTACTAGAGCACAGCAACCCTTACGCTCCAGAATTAAGGCATCTCTTGCCTCCAACAGGAGACAGCATCTGCATTGGAACTTTTCATGCAGTTTCACTACAAGGGCCACTTTATCTTGAAACATTAAATTAACTGCTTTGAATACATTTGTTATAAAGCAAATACTTGTAATTGCTGTACTTATGAATCTATTAGCAACACTTTAAAAGAGCCGTAAAAAAAAAAAATCATCAGCTCAGTCGCTAAAAGGTCAAGAATGTCAAGCTCAGGGCACTTCATAGCAAAGAGATGAACAAAGGAAAAACAACTGTGTAGTCCATGGAAACATTCCAGAAACACCAGAAAAATATCACAACACTGCAGACAAAAATATATTACAAGTCAAGGAAACAGCAGCACACCCAAGTTCACAAATATGTGCCCGAGTACAACTATTGTGCCTCCTTCAAAGCCTTAATATGATAAATGGCCACAGTTTCTAAGAGATAGAATCACAGAATGGTTTGGGGTGGAAGGGACCTTAAAGGTCATCTAGTTCAAACCCCTCTGCCATGGCCAGGGCCAAGATGTTGCAAAAGATGGAGCAGAAAGCATGGAAGGGCAAGAGCTGGCACCCAAGCAGGGTGGGAAGCTGCTGCCCTTCAACAGTGTCATGGAAACAAGGCAAAGATCAAGACAGCAGTGACAGAAATACTTTAACTACATTCTCCCCAAGGCACGAGGATGTTTCACGCTCATCTGCTTACACCTAAAGACATGAAGTTTACAGGACAGCTGGGTAACAAGGCAAATAAAAAAAATAATGCTGAGAATTAGTTCAACTTTCCTCTTTGAGCTGCTCAATAAGCCATCTTTGACAATGCACCTTCTTCCCAATCCCCCAGTCTTCTCCTAGGTAGATTTACATTTTGTTTTATTCTAGAACTGACGTGATCCTGACACGCTCATTCTGTGATGTTAGGGTAGATTGTGCGACACGTTCGTTCCTTAGTTGCCCTTCAGCCATGCATAATGGTTCGTTAAATACTAAAATGACATGTTCTAGGCAAATCAAAACAAAGCACGTGAGGATTCACAAATGCAACACTGCTAATCAGGAAAGTCAGCAGATCACTTGTAAGAAGGTGACAAAGCTGTAACGCAAAGATAGTGTGTGTCCGTTCCCCCCCCCCCAATCCTGAACATCTCATTCCACACACTTTTTCCAGGTAAGTCTGTCATTACTGTTTATGTGCAGTATGTTTAACTTCATATTCACTACTTAATCTCTATCGCACCACTAACCAATCCATGTGCTATCATGTGGGATTTCAGTCGACAAAAGAAAACAACACTCCTGAAGAATTTTCTACAGCAGGACAAGGTTTAACAAAGAAGGCTGAAGCGAGGATGGGTTATAACAGTATTCTCATGCATGTAATCTCACTTAGAAAGACCTTTTAAGTTATAAAAATATTATAGCCATACCCAGTAGAGACTCCAAAACCAGTAATAAGAACAAGGTGACAGTATCACTCAATAAACCTGCACTATCTGATCACAGAATTCCTGTCACAGGCTCCTGTGCAAAATGGAACAACAAAACAACCTGAAACACTTTGCTTTTGCTCAAAAAAGACAGGACATGGCCCTACACAATTAAGAGCAGCAACATGGAAGAGATCAGTGTTCGTCAAGCCCTCAAAGCAGGCAAACAGCTTGAAATTACTCTGAACAAAGCAAAGACATGCAAAGGACAGGTCTGCATAAGGAAGAAAAGCAATGAAGAAAAATATCTGCACTGAAGCAGGTGATATAGAATCAATGATAAAGGTAAACAAAGGTAGTCAAACTATCTCCCCCACAAAAAAAAAAGAGAGACATAACCTTTTATTCGGTGTTTCATCTATGAAAGGGGTGTTCAAGAACATTCAGAAAGATAAAGAGTCCTCCTGACGTGTGATTTCTCACTTTGCTTGAAAACGAAAGATCAACTATCGGAGTACCCTTTGTGTGATGACACATAGCTCAGATGTAGCCCTGTAAAAAGCAAATGAATAAACCAGTTGTCCTCAGAAAACACAAGGGGGTGGGGAAAGATGGGAATTATATTGCAAGATAAGCAGCTGAACCACAGCAAAAACACAAAGTAAAGTAGATTGTCTGAGTGAAGAAAAACAAACAAGAAAGATAACATGTGAACAAGAGAGAAGCTGGATGACAGCCAGATATGGGAAAAATGCAACAAGACCAGCAGCGCAGCGTCACAGAGAAAAGACTGCAAGAAGCACCAGCTAAACCTGGAGGCAGCGGCACTTATTTGTACCACAAAAGCACCAGAGAACATAGAACTCGCAGATATTAAGTAAAATACCTTCACAGAGAAGAGAAAGAAAAAGGTTGGCCCCTGCTCTGAACACTGGCATCCAATCCACTCTTGCTTCTAAATTTTGGGGCGAACCTGATTATGGGCAGTAATTTATTGCTCTTTACTCAAGGGACTGGTTGAATCAGAGATATCATAGATTACACCAAGTTTCAAAAGCACAGAAAGGCAGCAACTCAGCTTCCTTTAAACTGGCCTTCGGCTCCATTTCTCCAAGGGAAGAGCAAAATGATAGCACGTGCATCACAGCACTCATAGCTGGCTCTCACTCTTGAGCCTGAAAGAATTCACCAGCTGCTGCCTGAGTACACCGAGAAAGACAGACAGCCCACAAGAATAGTCTGCATTAAGAAAAGGTATGTATTGATGAACTTAAGTCTTCAGGAGAAAATTCAATGCATTCTCTACATTTATGTTATTGAGGACATTTTACCTTCAAACTTTTACTGAAATAG
Source organism: Coracias cyanogaster (assembly GCA_033124195.1). Taxonomy (NCBI): domain Eukaryota; kingdom Metazoa; phylum Chordata; class Aves; order Coraciiformes; family Coraciidae; genus Coracias; species Coracias cyanogaster. The sequence goes on along the minus strand of JAVSBS010007098.1, from coordinate 28,414 downwards.
GAAGGCTTACACTAGGCAACAAGACTGCAGACCTTCATCCCCTGCACTAGCTTCACACCTCGTAAGTTCAGCAGTACAACATCCACCTTTGACTTTCACACAGTCTATATAAAGCACACTTGACTTTGACCACTGAAGCTACAGTAGACAAACCCTACAACGTTCACATGCTACTGTCTGACATCCTTACGCAAGAGCACACAATTAGTAAAACCAGATCTGTTGTACCAGCACCCCCAGGGAAACACCACACCAGTACCCAACCTACAGGCTGCATTTTTAAAAGCTGTAAAGCACTATAATTGCCATGTTTATTTTGGAACAGAACATTACATCTCCAATAACAAATCTCCTTCAACCTCAATCACAGAAGCTGTTGCAGTTCTGTGTGCACATGAACTCAAAACACCTTCGGTTTGCACAACCTGGTGCACGCTTGTAAAATATAGACCCAAACTCCCAGGTTGAGCTGTGTGTAGATGGAGCCCTACAGAACAGCACAATATTTACAGTAAGTTAAATACGGCATTATTAGGTCTAAGGGGGGGGGGGGGGAAAATCACCCTCTGCTATTACTTTATCAATTCCAAAAGCTTACTGCTATTTACGAAGAAGTTCTTTACTGAAAGAGTGATTAGGCATTGGAACAGGCTGCCCAGGAAGTGGTGGAGTCACCATCCCTGGAGGTGTTCAACAAACAAGTAGATGTGGTGCTTCAAGACACGGTCTAGGGGTCAGGGAGATGTGGGACAAAGGTTGGACTTGATGATCCTAGAGGTCTTTTCCAACCTAAATGATTGATTCTATTTTATTACATGAGCACTGTGTCCACTTTCAGAGCCATTCAGTTATAAACACCACTAGCCAGCAATTTCATCCTTACTGAAAAGGAGGACCAAAAGGCATTGTCAGCAAACGACCAGAACCTCAACTGTGTTCTCTTCAACAAATGTAGATCAATAATAGCAGAGCATTTACAAATACTACTATTTTGGCAAGCATAAGTTTAATACTGCATTATATTCCACACAATCCATCAGTGTAAAGCTTACTTGGCTCCAAACAGTAAAACCAGGGCTGGTGGAAGACGAGGGGGTCGAGACCCTGGGTGAAGGACGGGAGGTTTTGCATGATCCACAAGCACAGAGCACAGGCACAGATTCTGACTCATGGCTTCTCTAAACTACTGTGTCCTGTCCTGTTTGCGGTAATCTTTTTAGCTGACTTTGCACAAACAGTACAACTCCTGTTCACAGGCTCCTAAAGGAAGCAGCAAATAGAATTTGAAATGTAAAAATAAAATAATTGTGGACCACAGGCTATAATTTGATTTCATGCTTTACAAGGAAATGAAAGAGGACTTCCTTAAACATAATTTAAAAAAAAAAGCCCCACTTTCTACCATGTTAGGATTTCCTCCAGTGCAGAAGAGAAAATAGGATTGTAGAAATGTACCGTTCTCAAGTATCATTGCTACTCAGGGGCAGAGCTCTGTTTTAATGTGCACTTCCCATTCTGGGGAGGAGGAAATTCTTCAATTAATAAACCGGGTGGACTGAGGCGAGTTTTTAAGGTTTAATCAATTTCATCTGCACATAGGATAAAAAGACCAACTATTCTACCATTTTTGCCTCCCCTATTCCCCTTTGAAAAAAAAAAGAATAAAATCAATGTTTTATTTTAAATTCTTTGAGGTTAGTATCTCCTGTCTCAGGAAATATTGTCTATATCATGCAGTGAGTATGAAACGTCCCCCTTCCCTGCACCCTCCCCTCTCCCTTTTTTTTGGTTAAGAATCTTTATTCAGAAACAACTAAATTATTCTCTACTTTCATATACATTACACCTTGGGAGATGCTACAAGTCACACAGGATTTTGCTAGGTACCATAGGGGAGGCATTGTGATTAGTAAGGAAGGTGTTTTATGGGATAGGAAGTCTCCCAAAATTTAAAAAGAAATAGGAGGTGTGAGGGGAAAGACACATGCACACGACTGGAGGGCATGAATTACACATGAAGAAACTCGCTGTAAAGCAATGCAAATCATCAATCAAAACTGACACCGCAACTTTTATTAAGAAACACTTTGAAAAGTACAGGAACTCGTGGAGTTCAAGTGTCCCACCATCATTTCCCAAGCGTGCCATTCCTGAAGATTTCAGCAGCTGTAAGCACAAACACAGAGCTCTGCAGCTTCAAACTCTGGATAGCCTGGAACACCTCTGTGAGAGTCAGACTAGCAAGCCACGAGACTTCTTTCTGAATGCACAGTAAAGCTTAGAATTATATACTTTATATTTGATTTCTAAACGATAGAGAAACTCCTGGTTCCACAAATTCACTTTAAATGAAAACCAGTCACTGAAGTCTTCCCTAAACTGAGAGCTGAGGAAAAAGCAGAATGACCATAAGAACGTAATTCTAAGTAGTCCATTTCACGTATGTCAAATTACCTGTCTTTTACAGGTTTTTTATTCATAACCCTGAGATCAACTCAACTCTAAACAGCAAGTGATGGAAAGAGATAATAGCTAATAAGGAATAAAAGGGTTCTTTTGCAAAAGACCTCATGCAAGAATCCACTTGGAATATACTTTAATCTTCATCTCCCAGACAAAACCGTGTGCAATATTGTCCTGAAGATGATAAAGGCAATGGAAGCCCCTCCTTTGTCAAGTCATCCGAGGATCTTACTTGCTTGAATATGTTCTAACTACATGTCAGAAACAAGTCTGTGTTCTTCAAAGGGAGGAAGTGTCTATAATGATCAGAGTATGTCAATAAGCTTGATTGGCCATGCTGAAGTAGCACGAACAAAGCTGATAAGGCCTCCATGAAGGTCACGTTAAGAAAGACCGAAGCATACCTTCCAATAATTTATTACATGCTGATCTAGCTATTACAGTATTACACATGGAGACAAGCTTATATTAAACAGATGACTTACTGTGAAAAAAAAACCCACAAACCTTAAAGTGAGAACTCTCTCCAAAAAAGCATTACAACACAGGAAAAAAGGTCAACAAGAGATCCTTTCTAAGGCTTTACAGAATCTAAGAGCCCCATGTTGCCTTTAGCCTCTTCACAGAAGTCCCAGATGATTCGGGGAGATGTAATGTATATTTAAAAAGTGGCCCACTTACAGATGGCTGGCACACCTTCAGGGTTAAAGCCAGGTGACTTCCAGAGGTTGCTTCCAACCTGAACTATTTTATGGAGAAACAATGCTATAAGAGGGAAAACCCTTAAAAGCCACAAGCGCGTAGAACGAGACTTGCCCATATGCATTTTCTAGGGACACCTGGAGATCTTAGGTGTAAGTAATTCATTATTATGGGAACATAAGCTTCAGGCAAAACTACGCACGTAGCCCAATTAAAGTCCATTTTTTCCTCCTCTCCAAGCATTTTAATCTTACTACAAAGTAAATAAGACTTCCTGCTCCTGGCTGCGCTTCCCCAACACCTTCCTTATTCAGGACTCCCATGGCTCATGCGGGGTCCAAAGAAAGGCAAAGCTGAAGCTTAGACCAGTCAGCTCGACTCAGCAGCACCAGACAGCTCCCCTCTGGACTAGCGAGGTGACCCAGCTGATGCAGAGCTCCACAGAGAGCCAGAGCTGGCACACGGGAGGCAGCAGGATCAAACAGCCAGGAGCTGTGGCAGGAAAAAGAAAAGAACAAAGCAAACCTCCTGCTTCTAGGGACAGGAGGCTGCTGCAGGGCAAGCTGTTCACGAAACAGCAGCCTGAGGAGTTTCAGAGAAACTTAAAGCTGCATAAATGATCGATGTGTTGTTGGAAGAAACTCGTTAAGGATGCACATTTACACAAAAACTAGCGCTACTACTTTAGAAAATTACAAAACAGTCATAGTCATTATGCTGCTCAATACAAAATTGTTCTGTTTAGAAGCAGTCAAAAAAGGTAAAGTTTTAGATTGTATGTGATGTAATATTGAAATACTGGTTTTAGATCTAATCACTTTCTGAAAAAGGAATCTGAAAGTGGCTTCAAAAGAGGAAACAAGACAAATGCAGTTAAGTTCTCTGCATACTACTTATTGAAAAAAATCCACATTAACAGCATGCAATGACAAAAGCACATGAATTTGAGCAAGAAAAGGGAAACAGAAACACCTCCAATAAAAGAGCATGATCAATTATACAATGGTAAAATCACACAACAATCCCCAGCTCAGTGCTGCTAGCTACCATCTGGCTTCAGACAAATGAAAAATACAGATTTGATATTTACATAATTAAGATTTTCACAGCTACATCCAACTGGATAAATTGTCATATTTTTATACACCATTTATATTTTTATCCTGTGTAAGAGGCAAACTTAAAGCAACGGACACTTCATTCTGTCATTGACTTTCTCGCTTTGACCCTCTGAAACATTCACTTTGATTGCTCCAAAGAAAATGTAGCAAATTAGATGAGTAACTACTAGGGTCTGGCATTTCAATTTCTGTTCTTCAAAATATTTCTGAAGAAAACTAGAACATCACCACAAGTGAGAATGCTCTCCCTTCGTCTATAGGGAGGGGAACAATCATTGCTTTATACAACAAATGCCATGTAATATATAGCATGTGTAAAAACGGAGATAAAGCACCAGATGAGAGAAGACATCATCCTTCTTACACGTGTAGCAAAATCCTTTTGTGTAACACTACTTACTACTAGATCTGAATTTCTATATTGACAAGGCACAAACTGGGCAATATCCAAAAGAGGCCACTACTTATTTTAAGGCTGAAAGCATTAACTGTGGTAGAGTTTTTAAAAGCCTATGTATCTTGAAAAAGCAACAATCACTGTGAGTAGACACAGATGACTGCTACAAAAAAGTTACCATTTACTGAATTTCACATCATTGCACTCCAGCTGCATTAATTTCTTTCTTGGCTTGAAGTTGAAAGCGCATAAATTGTGAATTAGTTAGCAAACATTAACTTTTTAAAGTGTCATTCATATATATGTATATGCAAATACAGGTATCAGTAAAGCTCGGAAGTGAAATATTTAGGATGCTACACAAAACTAAAGTCAAATTTACCTAAGATTTTAGACTGGACATCACGCAGCTCATCATCCTTGGAGTACAATTCATGGCATACAGTAGGAAAAACGGTTATTTCATAGACTTGAAAGCAAAACAAAGCACAGAAGAACTGAGTGGTTACCTTTCAGGCTGTAACCTTTTTTTTGCGCTACATGCCTGTATTACACCTAGCATAAAAAGGTTCTGTTCCATAATTTGGCATCCAGACTACAAAACATCTCAACAAGAAAAAGTCACGTCAAATTTCTGGCTTCCCAAATGACATATGAAAATGGCACCTATAATTCCACTGATTCGTGTCAGACTCAAACTTAGAGGTTCTCAATGAAGTGCCCTGTTCCTTCTGTCTAGAGCTGTGAGTTCTGAAAATAAGGATTCTGAAACAAAGTAGCAGTAAGTTGCACAGTAAATCAACACTGTATGTTCATGCTTCAGGAAAATGAAAGGTGCAAGTTAAAAAAAATGAATACCTCTAAAACCCCTCTTGGACCTGTCCTCAGAGAGCGTTGTGTGCTCAAGGTCCTAATAAGCTTTCCTATGACTCCAGTGATTAGTCGAAGTTTCTTATTCAGAGGCATTTTGCTTTGCTATCAAGGCCATGTGTGCTTTTGCACTGCTCTGAAGAATTAAACGTAGTGTTAACATTACATTTGGGCCTCACATAGTGAGCATAAACAGTCCTTGATAGTCCATAAGGTCTTTCCAGTAAACACTGAAAAGCAAACAAGTCAGAAGAATCAATATTTCAAAAATACCCTTTTTATAGTCTTGACATTTCACATTTACTCTCTAAAGATCTCTCAACAAGCTTCCAAATAAAAAATACAAATATATTTTCATACAATAATGCTAAATAGGTTGCAAAAAATAAGACTCCAAGGTATGACCATTCTACCCACTCCCTCTCTCAGAGTACAGAGATCATCTTTGAAGCTATTTCCAAGACCAGGAAGAGAAAATAGTGGCTGAACTAAAAGGAATCAAGCATCTGGAGGAATTACGAAAGCGCTTGAATGAGGACATGAGCCCATCCCCAGTTCTGCCAGACTTCCACACATCTGGAGTCTTCTGCTCCATCTCCAAAGACTCAGTTCACACCAGACAGACTATTCCCAGCTTCAGGAATGTTGCACCTCAGGTTTCTCCAACAGTCACACAAAACCAGGTTTGTACTGGAGAGAGAAAAAGTGGTACATTAAAGATGACTGGAATAACTTGATAGGGTTTCCAAGGTTGTTTCATGGAGAGCAGTACATAAATAGGCAAACACTACCCATATGCACATCTTTTCCTTCAAACTACTTATCTGCCTCCGGGACTGAGCTTCTCTATTAGCTTTTCAGAAAATTTAACACTGTTTTCCAAGAACAGCACAACTAACTGAAGTGTTTCCTAAACACCACATTCACATTTCTCCATGCATTTGAATACACTATCACAGACAGGCCCAGTACTGTACTCAGAGGGGAGAAAAAAAAAACAACCCCACACAAAACCCCTGAATAACTACAAAGTTTCTGTAAATTCTATTCCATATCAGAGCTATTTCACACTCAGCTCTTCATCTTTTCAAGTTCTTTTAAAATTCTTACAAGATGATATCGTTACGTTAGCATATCTAGGATTCAATCACATCCATGCCCGTGTTGCAATATAAAAAGAAATAGCACATTTCAGAAATCCTTACACAAGCAATACACAACTCAAGTACTTGATTATCTCCGGATAAAAGAACGTGCTATGCTTAATGACCAACTAGTCAGGTTTTATTCCGCCCAAAGGACCAGAGAAGTGTTACTACAGAGCATCTATTGCCTCCCTCTGGGTGCTTAGAAGAATTACTGAATTATGAACATCTAAGAACATCTCTTAGAATTTCTTTAGGCATATTTTAGTCAGTTTATTATTAGATGACAGGAAGATTTTTTGCTGTATTTTGTGTTAACTTCTTAAAGTTCTCCCTAGCCAAAGGATATCTCATTGTGAATTCTTGTTCATTCTTCTGCCATGTCTTTGAAAGATGAGTCTAACAAGCAGTTTCATGGAGCAGTTGTAAGAAATGAGGACTACCACCAGAGCAGGTGCAGCTAGACAGACCTGAACGCACGTTTAGACACATCTCTGAACTTGCACAACCTACAAACAGCAGTTTGCACGCAGTCAGAAAACAAGAGTAGGTACGGAAGCCAGAGATACTGCTGAACCACCTTGAAATTCATGACTCCCTCACAACTTCTCTCTACTTACATTCAATGCTTTAGGCCAACTACTCTGAAGACCCAAGAAACACGCAGATTAACAGCTTGATCACAGAGCCTTGCTACTAGATTCTCTTCCGTCCACCTCTCTTAATTCAAGGACACTAATCTCACGGTGCACCTGCAGTTTTAGATGCTTCAGGAAACACCGATAAGAAATTGATTTTAAACCTTGTCCAGATTAAGAGCATATTTCTTAAAAGACTACCAAAAATAAGTTTTCTTGAACAATTCTTCAGGTCACCAATCCAAAAGTAAATCTCCAATTCACCAGATTCTAAATCATTCTTCTAGAAAACAAGAAAGCCCTGTTTCCATGTACAGCTAGAAAGAAATTAATGTCATTCTACTCTCAAAGCTCTCAAGCTCCAAGCTACCTTGTCTCCGTCTTTAAAATTCAAGTGTTCAAAGGTCATGGATCCAACACCATGGAGCATGTTTGGTACTAAAATCCAGTACTATTATGCTGTTTAAATGCTGCATGCAATGCACTGTCCCAACAGAAGAGTTATGGTAGGCTATGGAAAGAGTCATGCATGGCTCTCAGGTATGTTGCATCTGAGGATGCTAAACAAGGTTTTATTATTTTTTAAGAAATTAAAGAGTTTACATTTTTCTTTTTCCCCTCCCCTCAAAAAAAATTAAAGACTGCTAGGGGCAAAGAAAAAAGCATTCCTTAATTTTCTCTTCACCCTCCACAACACTGAAATAACATCAGTCAGGGTTATAAACATCTGTAATTGCCAGGGGAACCTACAATACATTCAGAAACTCCAGGCCCACATATCCTGTAGCTCTGCACTTCACAAACAAAAGGTTGGGGAAAGAAAGAGGGGGTGGGGTACAGGGAATAAAGGCTTAAAGATTAAAGTCACAGGCAGAGACAGACGGCTCCGTTTTTTAATAACTGAAAACACGAGTTTGGCCTGAATGTGCTCATTGTTTTATGGTAGGGGGGAGAGTCTACGCATGCTGGACTGGCTGGCGACAGAACTGCCTTTGCATCAAAAATAAGATTTACCAAAAGGAGGAAGAAAAAAGACACCAAACCCATTCCCTAATTTCCCCTCCTGTAATGGTTAATGATGCATTCAGGTAGAAATCAACAAATTATCCCACCTTGCCTTTATTAAATTAAGGAAAACTTCATGCCTAGAAGAAGTACCTGATTTTAACAGCCTAACTGACACAACTGAAGAGATGTCTGAAGGGTATAACTATGAAACAACCAGCTTATCAATTTCTGATAGTTTACTTGCACAATAAAACCATTACTGCAAGGCTAAATTATGTGATCTATTAGATTTTTATATGGATTCAGTTTAGCTGTCATGAAGAAGTCCTTATATCCATTTTTAAAAGTATCAGCTATACCTGGTAGTGAACAAAAAGGTTTATGAGTTGCATTCAACCTCAGTCAGTAAAAAAGTCATTAGCTTAAAATGTTGCACTAGAGTATTAAAAAGTGAAAATGTTTGGTTTAGGTTTTAAAAATAATTTGTCTCAAAAATCTAGGAGTATGAGATGCTTATGGCTACCCAATATCCACATGTATAGTATTGTAAAATTTCATAATATACAATTCGTATGAGGACTATTTTTAATCTAAAAAGGTGAGTTATTTCAGTTAATAGATTTTTGAGAGTTAAATCCCACCAGTGCCCAGGAACCCATCTGAAGTTGAATGCAATGAGTCCAGTTCCAGTGCCAGGTGCCAATAAGCTACAGGTAAACGAGCAGTATAAATAAACACAAAAATAAAAATTTCATTTTTATTCTAGTCTAGCCTAAGATGTTACCATAACAGGGCTTTTGTTTTACTGTATTTTTTTTTTTACCTGCCAGCTTTGCTATAGACAAAAAGGAGATAATTCAACAAGACAACAGGCTCTTTCATCTAAAACCATGAGACTCACAGGCATAACTTCTTGGGGAAGCCCAAAATAAGGAGCAGGGAGGCACGCAACAGGAGTCAATGAAATGCAGTCTCCTGCCCGAAGCAAGCATGCTGTGCAGGGAGGAATCTCTGCCCACAATACACAGCTCCTTGGCCAAAAATGTCAGACCTGGAATGCTCCAACTCTCATCCCCTCTCTGTTGATGCAACACTTATGCATCACCAGCTACTGGATGTCTTGTTGAGATTAAAAATTTTGCGCAGAGTTACTGTCTGTTTAGCAATGAAAAAAAAAATGTAAAAAAATACAGAGTCCATGTCAGAAGGGGCGGTGGGGGGAGAAGGAAAAGCTGAAACATGAGCTCATAAGCCTGTTATGGAGGATAAAGGCAGGCTTTGTTTTACTTTATTCATACCAAGTACGAACAAGAGACTCATCACTGTTTTGAGGTTGAACTGCAAAATTTGTTTTGTACGCAGTATTGCCATTTTTTCCCTCATGCAACTAAACTAACTCTTTCTCTAAAATAGCTTCTGCTGATGCTCTGATCAAGTATTTAAGCCTACGTGAAATCTGTGTAACAGCAGCGACTATCATTCTGCCCTTGCTGTATACTTTGACAATTCAAAAGCACATATGCACAAACAAGTTTAGTTTAAATATTTTTCAAAAGCAACCCCACACTTGGGAGGACACACTGGATATCTAAGCACACTTAAAAGTCATGTAACAGTTATTACATGGGAGATTCTTCTTGTACAAGAAGTACTAATTTTTTTTAAGCTTTCAAATGCAGAAGTCAGTCCAAAAATACAAGGCAAAATGTTTTAAAAGTACCATCTTTGGGAGATTAAAGGAAAAAACCACTACCAAAAAAAAAGGTATGTCCTCTGACAGAACACAACCCACCAGCGCTGTCTCTAAAAGAGCTCAGGACAACAGTAAGAGGCAGCAAGGGACAGCACAGCCTGGATTCTAGTTTCTTGCTCTTAGGAAAAGGCAAAGAGGGTGGTAATTTACCATGTACAACCAAACTGTACGTGAAAGTTTAAAAACAGCCAATTAAAGCTAACATTATGGAATGGAACTGAGGGTCCGAGTGGAATGCATTAGACACGCATTCCAGACAATGGCTCCAGAGTCCGCCTGCGAGGCGGATACTGTACAAAGTACAAAGGGTCAAGAAGTTCTTCTTGAAGGGAAGCCCAGCATTGACCAGAAGCCATGACAGCTTGCCCAAAAGATGAACATAGTGCCCAGCCATGGAATGGCTGTAGAGCCAAGTACTTGGTCATCACCTAAATTGACAGAATGCTAGAGTTTGAAAATTATATCAGTCAAGAAAGGGCAAATCTTACTACGATTAAGAATCAAATGGAGGAGGAAAAACAAGGAATAAAGAAGAGACCGACTCCAACAGTAAAAACATGCCTGTTTCAGTTTAGATCTCCTACACATCTCTCCTACATTCAACTAGAGCTTTGCTTCTCTGTCAAGTAGCTCAATCTGGAATGACTAAAAGGGCTACCAAGATCTAGTGTGAAGTTAGAAAGGAAGACTATCCTCAAGTTGCCAAGACTATATTACATTTGGCCTTCAGAGTCTTCTGTACTTCGGAGCACAGTGAACCCCAATTTTGGTGCAGATTTATGAAACAAAATTCTATGAGATTTCTGACACACTAACTTCCATACCTTCACCATCTCCAAAAGCCAACAAGAATTATAAACCTTACAAGGACAGCCATGTTGGATCAAGGAGGAAAAATATATCCATATAGAAAAGTAAGGTTGTCCTCAAGAAACACCCTGTAAATAAACTCAGTTTTTACGCCAAGCTTTGTTTCAAGCACCTGCATTACTACACAGCTATAGCCGTACAGCACATGGAAAGAAATAAATCTCTAAAATAAATCAAGCAAATTAAGGATGCCAGCTCTGGGATACAGGATACTTTTGCTCTCTGCACAGATAATCAGAGCCAAAACAAACAGTGAGATTTTGGAAGACCAATTTTTCTGGATGCAGTCTAGGCAGCAGTCAGATAACTTGCCTTGCTGCAATGCTGAATATTAGGTGCTCTGTAATTTACAAATTTCAGATGAATATATGAGTAGTTGAAGAGTTGATGTTGCCACTAAACTGTTCTTGCTGAGGTTTTACGAGTAAATACTGCAGTATCAATGAAAGATTTTATATGCAAAACCACTGCAAACTTATCACTTGAAACCAAACTCAAAGCAGTGATTTAGTTGTTTATTCTCAGTTCACTGAGTTTTTCAACATTCACAAAAGCTGTAACTTCTGTTTGTTTTCAAAGAGAAAATTAGACTCATCACTCAAATTCCTAAAAAGGTATTTATTTCATACTCAGATCTCTGGCCTTCAGTCCACGGCAGACATCAGGCCCTGCCTAACAGCTCAATATCAAATCATGACAATAACAAGCTTTCTGTACAGCTTGTCGTTCCACTAAGTCACATCACATTGTGCCAGAGAATGCTCTCCAAGGAAGCCATTACCAAACATATGGTCCCATTTCATACTTCTTTTGAGGCCAACAGAAGGGCTTTTGACAGTGTTTTTAAATTGTTGCTGACTAGGGTTGCACAAGATACACACCTCATTTCAGAGTAGTGCCAAGGGGCCAACAGCCGTGTAAAGCTCACATCCCAGCACTTCAGGACAAAAACTATATCATGCTGGATATGCTATCTAAATTGCCAAGCTACGAAGCACTCCAGATACGGCAGGTTGGATGGCATTTGTGCTTCACATTAATACATCCTCCATATAATTAATAAAAGTTCACTGTAATATAAAAAGGTGATGCTTACCGTAAATGAGGAAAGCAGTGCAGAGCTTAATTATTAAATAAAACTAGACGCCATACTTGCCAAGATTGCAATTTATACTGTATTAAGAGGGGCTGGAATTTAATGATCTACAACCACACAGAGATGAGAGACAGTAGCAACGCTTGAGGAAATGTTTTCAACAATACTAATGAGGGAAGGTGGAAAAGCCAAGGCATCATAATTTCTGAATAGATAACTTTTTCCAAAATTCGACAGCAGAATAAGCGCCATAAAAGGATATTCCATATTTCACTGGTAGAATATGTGTGGGTTTTTTTTAAATTTAAAATGCTTTGAACAATTGATCATTTAAAAAAAAAAAAGTACTCATGTGAATGTATTTTTGCAGACACCTAAGCATGACACATGGCACCTCACAGAAACACAAAGCAAGGACGTGGCTTTAGAAAGCTCATAGGCTAAATTTAGACCAGCTGGTCCTTAAAATAATGAAGACATTTTAACCTTGGACACAGTCAGGTTATTTTACTGCTTCAAGTTTTACACTTAGAAAAGCATAGATCTTGTGAGGTGAAAGTACAGTAACCATCAACATACCACACCAGTCCTTTTATCTCTAAGAACCCTCATAATTCAAGGAAAAAGTTTTCTATTCTGTATTTTGAAGAATCTCAAGAGGTGAAGTTGTTCAACACAACTCTGCACAGTCATTTCCTAGTACAGCTTAAACACTATATACAACATGCTTAGATTATCACAAGTATTTCAGAATAATTAAAAGCACGTCCTGCAGTGTATTTTCTAGGATGAATGAACAACTGAATAAAATACAAGTGTTGACTCAAAGGTACATGCATTTTACAAGTAGTAGTGGCAGTCTGTGAGCAGTAACATCTGTTGATTAAAACGTTACTTAGGATCAAAACCATCACGACCAGAGCTGTGCTTCTGTGACCAAGAACGGTCATCAGGAGAAAAAAAGTACAACAGGTCTCCTAGTTCTGCAACCTACCCTCACATCTTCCAATTTTATTTGATAATTAAGAACAACTTCTCTTCCAAGTCTAAATTTTCACACTACAACAGAGGCTCTACAACATCCCCAGGGAAGTGGGAAGAAAGCCCACAGAAAACAAAGTCTGCTCAGAATACACATTGCTCTGCCAAGCTCATGGGACCAGCTCTCAGGAATGCTGGCACCGCTCAAGTTATTCAATGGAAATACGCAACAAGCAGACTAAGAATCCTAGATAAACAAGAAAATAATACGGAGCGCAAAGCAGTAAAGTTTCTGCTCCAAAGCATGCTGTATTTGTAAGTTTGCATTTCACTATTTAAAAACTGAACAATGTAACCAACACATTTCAAGAGACCACTAGTCACAGCAAAAACTCAAGGAGCAGCAGCTACAGGCAGAGCCAGCACTACCCAGCATGGGCGGGATTCTAGAAATGACGTGCCCAGAAGTCCAGCAAAATCATCTGCTAATCTAACCTCCAGGATACAATTTCTCAGGTGTCTAGGAGAAGAAATTCCTAAACTAGAATACAAAAATATCAAAACTACATCAAGAAAATCTAAAGATTACACACTTCCCTCTCCACAGTAACCCATTCTTAGATGCTTTTACCTTGTACAAGATTTTTTATATGCTTAATTATTAGTTTTCACATTTCGTTAGATCTTGTTTCCCATTCATATCTTCTAGAGATGGGAAAGAATAGATTCTAAATTAAACTTTCTGACAGTAAGAACTACTGTTACAGAACAAGGGATGGAAAAATCAGAATGAGAATTTCATTCAAATAAACTTAAGTAAATCTGTTTCATTTCTTATCTAGCCACTTCAGTCTCCACATCAAATGATGGAGACAACTGCTGTTGAAGAACCATGTAATAATAAAAGGAGAGAAATACAAAGGAACTTTATTAAGTGTATTCTTACTGACAATTTACTAGCAACTTAAATTAAATTTTGTTAGAAGAGTTCCTTAAAGTACTTCCAATAAAATATTTTTTATTACTTATGTTTAAAGTGTCACAGTTAATCTGCTTTTGAGGAAAAAATTATCTTGCCATTTTGTAAAAATATAACATTGAAATAAAGTCTATGAAGAGGAAAAAAGGTGAGTAATGTAGGTACAGAAAATGAAATAGTCTTTAATAACAGATCTACATGAAATTAAGAACATTAAATAAAAATCACATGAATGGGTATTTAATTTTTTTTTCTCCCTTAATAAAGTAATACTAGCATCCATTTACAGGATTTTTACCTCTAGAGTGTCCTGTTAAGCAAAGTACATACTGAGGGGAGTGGGGAACACCTGAGACCACATGCAGGGGGGGGAAAAAAAAAAAATTTGCTCATTTGTAGTCACCATGTTTTAAACATCCATAACCTTCTCTGTTACACAGAAAAATAAGAGTTCAGTGTGCAATGAGAAGATTTGACTCTCTCAAAGAGCTAGATTCTGTTGGTCCAAGGAAAATTAAAATCTCAACATTTGAGTACACAAGTTTTAGGAAGGGCTTTACCAGCAAAATGAAAACTTGGAAGCTTTCAGTACTAAGAGATAGCAGCAAGAAGCTATTCCCTCCGGAGCAGCGCTGGGCAGGGAAGGCAGCCTACTTCATTTCAGTTCTCCTAATAAACTAGAACTCAGTCTTGTATACTGTTAAATCTGGAAGCAAACCGAATACATAATTTTAAAACATACAAACAAAAAAAACCACAAAACAGAAGTGAAGCAAAGGTGAGATATCAGCAACCCTACACTCCCTGCCATAAGCCATTCGACCTCACAGTCCACCAGTGCCCACCTAAATTTAATGCTTCTCCAGTCACGATGAACAAGGGCAGATGCTAACAGTGCTGAGATCCTCCGCTCTTCTCCTTGCTCATACAGGAAAGGACAACATGTAACTATCGAGAAATGGCTTTTCAATCGTATTTCCCACTGCATTGTCCCTCCTCTTTTCCTTTTCCCCCTGCTCCCCTTAAGGAAAAAAAGATCTTGTAATTCATCTGTGGAACTGCCAGCTTAGAAGCCACAAGCTTCAAGACCAGCCTGCTACACTCTCTACTCCCCTGCCTGAAAGGGGCATACCATGAACCACCCACGTCCAGCAGACAAAGGCAGTGTGGAGACGGACATCAGAACAGAATTTCTAAAAGATCTAAGTGGGGAAACCACCAAAAAACCCTTATATTTTCCACTTTTCTTCAAAAAAAAAAAAAAAATCAGGTAAGACTGTAATTAAAAACAACGCCAAGGCTATAAACTCCACTCTACTTCCTTGCATGTTCTTACATGGCAAGAAAAAAAAAAAACCAAAACCTGCTGAAAGTGCTAGGCATCAGCCAAATTCAATAAACCAACACTATTGCTAACTAAATGCATCACTAAGATAAATGAATGCATAATTGAGGAGTACTAATCACCGCCTAATGAAATGCTGAAATCACCAAGAAAGAATACAGCCTCAGTGATTAAAGCTCAATTGTTTTGGTTGCTCACAGCTAAAAGAAGTAGAACCAGAGATTACAATTCAGGCATGAAAATATTTTGCAATTATTACCACTTAGCAATAAACTGTATTTTCCAGAATACATTTAATTTTGGAAAACTACCTTAATGGGCTATTTTGCTGACCTACTGCAAAGTCACATTCGCCACCTATAAGCTAGTGCTTGAGCATCCTGTATTTAAATCTCGACACAACTCTGCTTCTTATGACAACTCCTCATAAACCTACTGTTTCAGCGGAGCTGACCTTGGCTGGTTTTACTGCATCTATACTGTACTATGCTTCTGACCCCTAAATGGGTTTTGTTTTTTTCAAGGGAACATCAGATTTCACTTTAGCATCCTCTTAGCAGAAACATGTTTCTCATAGAACTTATCTATTCCACTTCTGACCAAACAGTGCATGAAAGGGAACTCGCACAGACTGTACAAAGTACAAATCTTTCACAGAAAGTGTTAACGGCTTCCACATAGAATAACATCATCTCCAGAATGCGTGCATTTTGATTATTTCATCCTGGTGTCCTGAAAATTTTCAGCATCCAAGAAAAGCAGCAAATACAGCTGCATTTAAGATGCTACGAAGTTGTTAGCTCTCCAATACAAGTGAAAAAGCTGCTGAAATATCATGTGTTGCTAAAATTAATATTAGACAAAAACCTCAAACATTCTTATAATTATTCTCTTCCAACTGTTCTTATATGAGCCTGTAAGTTACTACAAAAAGGTCTGAACCAGCATGCATAAGCTTTGAAAGGATACTGTCAACTAACTTGAGTTTCACATCAGTCAGTTCTGGTTTTACCTGGGGTTGGTTCAGTTATATGCAAGAACACACAAAATTTTCCTTCCATAAACCTGACATGACTTTATAGGTGGTGTTCAGTTTTCCTAGCTACGGTCTTATCATTTTCTTAATGGGACAAAAATAAAGATCTTTAAAACTCAAAGGGAAAAGAAACAAGCCCAGTAACCAAAACAGCTTTCAGCCACTGCATCAATTTGACTATGTTTCTTTAAAAAAAAGTTATTTTAAAATAAGTGAAAGACTCACTGGTTTCTTGGTTCACGGAGGGTAAAGAAATGGACATCAGGGCTTGCATTTAAAAAGACAAAAGTTAAATTTAGATTCACATTTGATTTGTTTGGCTTTAAATTACAAGAAAACCTTAAACCCCACAAAAGCAGTGCTGGCTATTACTAGAATAACCAACTATTTCATACAGTAAACAAAGCTTCAAAACAAAAAAGAAAACCACATTTAGTACACATAATGAAAAAATAGACAAACACCCACACACAATTTGTTAGCGAATACACTGCAGTAACAAAAACACATCTGGAGATTAACTTTCTGTAAAGACTGGATTTTCAGCCACTGTTTTTTAGTTGTCTTGGGGTTTTTGTTTGGCTTTATTTTTTAAAGGAATTTAGCTTTCGTGCAAAACTCTTCCCTTCACTTAACCAAAAGAATATTTTCACCATGCAAAGTTTGATGCAGTTTAACACAATAGACTTTAAAAAAAAAAAAAATATATATATATATATTGCCCCTAGATGCTCTATACAGCATCACAGACAAGTGAATCCCTTCCCACATTAGATTCCAGTTAAAAGAGCAGTTTTGGGCAGAAAAACCTACCGTTACTGGAGAACATAATACCAAGGAGAGTAAAAGGAGAACTCAATTACAAACACATGAATAAATATCACCAGCCACCACAACTTTACCACAGCTCTTGAAACAATGAAAGGATCTCACTTGTTACTCAGGTGAAAAGCCTACTCAGGGAAAGAAATTCACGTTGGTCCCTACCACAGAGTGAAAACTTATTGCACAGCAAACGAATTGAACGAACAAAACTATTTCCTTAAGCCACTTAAGAGTGTCTGAGTTGAAACTTTTGAATGTTTACCAATGCCCTTGTTTATCTTTCTGTATGGCAAAACATTATCGACAATTATTTCAGGTTTTTTTAAATGGATTTTATTTATAGATGTATAAACACATGAATATAATTTTGATGTTCAAACTTGCTTTTCAGGCTCTAAGGAATTTTTAAAATGAGACATATTATTTGAAGTTACAATATTGTCAAACAGCAGTTCAAGTCTCAGTGTTACATGCCCAAAGCCGGTTAAGAACAGAACTGGCAACTCCTGGATTTTTTTGTTGTACTTTTCAATACTCTGAACTGAACGCTCGTCATCTCACCAAGATCAGGGAAAGATTCTGATGCTGAGTGCTTTTAAGAATGACAATGTTTTGGGTTTTTTTTAATTTCTACATGCAGCCTAGACAATTTTAAGTACTACTTGAATAATTTTCTTTATTCTCTGATGCAATGCCTCTGCGTCAGTTCTTTCAACGTCTTTAAGGGATACTTCATAAGCTGGAGTACAAACTGCAAAAATTTTGTACTTAATGCACAGTACACGACAACTTTTTCATAAAACTTCAAAGAAGTTAGGGGAGAGTAGGATTCCAAAGCTGCGTACACATAGAGCTGCACAATAAAGTCAAACAACACAAAATACTTAACTGAAGCATGGCAACCTGATGCACATGTATATTCCGATTTTGCAGGGTCAGGCAAGCCACCTCTATCAAACTGTAACTGTTTTCACATCCATGTTCACAGACACACTTCTGTTCAGTTCCTCCACAGCCACCATGACCACAGTGGTGGAATCCTTCAACATGCTGATCACCTACGTGTGAGGGTTAACAGCAACACTCGCTGATAGGTCCTAAACCCTTGGCAGCTTGGTGGAGACTCAAGAACTACTTCGTGGCCACACTAGATTAGTTTACCCTTGAAACAGATCATTCGCAGAAACCTACCTCAACCTACATTTCCTACTTCTCCTTCTCTCCTATTCCAGATGACCATGACAAAAGAGATCCCCCAACTGAGTAGTAGCAATCACCCAAGAGCAGGTGACAGCCGAAGGAGAGCAGCACAAACCCCAGCAAGGACTGAGGCACACCACTATTATTTCACATACACACTCCAAGCCGCACTTTAAATCATTTCATACTAGAATGCCAGCATGGATAACCACTGCCAGAACACAACACAGAATCCCCCCAAGTCAACCACAGGTTCAGGTAATCATGACCTCCCTTTTTACAACATAAATGCATAATTTCCGCACCACTCTTTGATGAAGGGACCACAGACTTAAAAAGAGGAAACAATTACAGTCATTAGAATTTCACCCAAGCATGAGATTTAATCTCAGGCCATGGTCTTGCCAATGGCTGTGGGGGTCTCAATGGAGACAAAATTGCTCTGTGGGAGAAAAAAAAAAAATGCCTCGATGATGACATTAGTCAGCAAGAGAGACTGAGCTTTGTCTCCCATCCAACAGCACAGTCAAATACAAGGAAACCATTTTCCCTCCCCCTCTTCTTGATTCTAAAGAAGAAAACGACAATAATTTTGTTTCTTTCTCTGAAATGCAGTTTTTGCATGCTTTAGAAACTTTCTCCTCCAAAGCAATACTGCTGGAAGAGAAGTCTTTACCTTAAGAAAAGTAGATTTAAGCATGAACAAACATCTAAGACAAAAGGCATTTTTCCCCTGGTTAATATAATTGGATAGTTCCATCAATTCTCAAACACTTCTATAGCTTCTCCTTACCCAAGAGGTTCTCAAAGACCATTTCAAATTTTACATACACAGGAATCATCTCTAGATATGCTCATCCGCTCTGTAATACATTTCATGGGAAGACAAGACAGGTAAAACTTTGCCAAACAAATCAAGGCAAAGTTCCACAATTAAAAAGAGCACCAGAGATCTGAGAGTACCAGCTACTCTTACATGCCAAACATATGTTGCATCAATAAGAGACAAAAGGAAAACTTTAGCACAAAAGACAAGAAAGTGCTAAAGGGGATTGGGTTAAAATCACTTTTCTGGCACTGCAGAAAAAGCAGGTCTGCAGTGGACAAAGCAATCTTCATGATCCTTCTATGGCATGAAATAAAAGAAAGTTAAACATTTTAAAGAAAAACCTGTAAAACCAAACGAATCATCTCTTCTCTTAAGCCTGGGGTAAGAGGCATGGGCTCTTACCCGGGTCAACTTCTCCTATAAATCTCCAAATTAAAACTAACTTTTACTCCCTCTTATCATCCTTTACCCCCACAAGGCTCCTGAATACAATTTATTCATTTTTGTTTAAGCTAACCTCTCTGTTTCGTTTCCTCTTCTTCCACTATTCAGCAACTTACTCTGCTGTTACATTCAACATATATATACACACACACACATTTGTTTGTCTGGTCACAACCTGCCCTAGTGTTGGTAATGTTGATAATTACAATCTAATGTAGAATTAATCATCTTAAGTTTGAAACAGAGATTGTAATTCAAATTGGAAGCCAACTCTAACCATTTCATGTTCACTTGAAGAGATTAGATAGGCTGCACAAGAACATTTTGGTAAAATAACTGATAAGGCGATGGGAAGTAGGAATTATTGGTATTTACTTAGCCTGCAACGGGTTTTGGAAGCAAACATTTTAAAGGAAGCACTTCAGAATGGCTATTTAATCTGAATTTTACAGATAGCACACAATATTTTCTCACAGAATGCATGGTATCTTTGCAATCACAGCTATCGTACAAGCTGTTCAAGTCTTTCTTCGCTGGAGCTCTCTCACTCCATTTTGCTCTGTTATGAGCTGTGACCCAGAGAACACAATGCATTCAAGAATCCAGCTGGAAATTACCACTGCAGAACATCTGGCCTTGCTCTTCAGCTTACCACGCCAACCTTAGGCTTCCCATACAGAAAACAACTAGCTGCCACACAGAGAAACAACTTTTTATTCCACTTAACGGACATTAACAATGACAATGTGGGGGTTTGGTTTGCTTACTTAGGTAAAAGATCTGTTGTGTGTCTGCTTTACAATTATAACCTAGAGTTTTCCATCTGCATTTTGTTTTTCTAGGAGTTTTTGATAAACGGTACAACAGTCACCCAATAACATACATTATTACTTCTAGTACCAAAAAAAAAACCCAACAGAAAACATATTAAGGAAGCTAAGTTCATGGCTCCATCCAGCTACAATAGCTATTAAAAGTGGGTTCTATACAAAAGCAATCTATCCTTCAATTTTTATCTAGCATCTACTAATCAAAACCAACTTCTAAAACAAGCTGTAGAACAAATACAGTAAAAGCTTACTAAGCTGGTTTGTTGATTAGCAGACCACTGAATTGCTAAATTGGACTATTTCACAAGCAAATGTATCCACGATCAATAAAAATACTACTTTAAATGTACTTTAAATTTATTTTGACAAGACTAATTTTAACTATAAACATGCTTCATCTTTTACGTTAAGTTGTTCTAGATTTTATGCAGGTATTTATAAGACTTCACAACATTAGCTGATATTTAAAAGCATCTAAAAACGGATTAATAAAGCTTGACTACCCTCCCAAACAGCTTACAAAATAATTTCAAGCAAGGAGAAACATGAGGCAAAAGTGAAATGAAAGGGCATGCGGTTATTTGATGAATGCTTGCACACAGTATGATGGCACAAAGAAATTCTGTTTTTCAATCAATAGAAAGAATGATCAAGAAGACTTAGTCAGCACCATTACAGCACTTGGTTATTATGTTTTCCTGAGAAGCTGTCAAGTTTGTGTCAAATAATGAAGTGTGAATTAGCAGAATGTTGTTGTACACAAGCAAGTATGCACGCTACTGCTCAAAAGCTTTGCAGAAAAATTGTTCTATACTAGCAAGAGACAATTTAACATTCAAGCAATGTTCAATAAAGCTGTTTCTGTTTACAATCTACATTTAAGATTGAGAATTCAATTATAAATCACATCTTCAGAACAAGATACACACATTTATTTCACCAAACACAGGAAACAGTACATTTCTGACAGGATTCTAACAAGTAGAAGATAATGTGATTATTCGCTATAAATTTTTGAGATCAGAATACAATGGCTCTCTTGCTCCTTTTGAACTTTTCAACCCATAAAAGGAAAGGAAGACTCTTCCTGCTTTGCTCTCTAACACTACTTAAGACTTGGGTACGGAGTTTAAGCGTTTGTTGAACCTGTGTAACTTTAATAGGGAAAAGGGCTTCAAGTCAAAGCAAGCAGAAAAAGGCACAGAATACAAACTGTAGCAGCCAAGTAGACTGGTCTTGCTGGCATTACTCAAAAATTAATACACACAAAAATGAGAAGTGATGCAAAGTTAGAACCATTAAAGTTACGTTACATATAGATAAAGATCCCACATGAAGATCACTATTTTAAAGTGCCCTGGTACACACACAAACCCAAGTTTTATTCTACTCAATCCCACACGACAAACCCTAGATAGAACCCTATATAGATCCACAGAAGTGGTTCAAAGCAGATTTAGCACAACTGCCTTTTTCTGTTATGACTCAGAAAATGGGGAAAGAAATAAAATAATTGTGTACACTAAATCCCATGATTCCCACATGACCAATTGCTTTACAGGTTAAACTAGATAAGCTTTCCATAAATGCAAGATAAAAAACCCCATCGCTTCCTATGAAGAGTCACACCGCTCATGTGCAACTTCAGTATAAACCACTTGTTTCATCTCACCTGTGTTACTCGTGCCTCATATAACATGTAAGCAATAAAAACATAGGGAGTGTTGTCTTAAGGTATAAAAACCATGATCCAAATTGTAGGTGAGATAAGACCAACCTTCTTTAAAGCACAGAGGATATTTTCTTTAAGAATGGGACAATTAAGCTACGGTTGCGTTCTAAATCCACTTAATTCTCTTTTATTCAAAGTAAGGTCACTCCGTCCAGGCTGACCTGTTCCCCTATGTACTTATCATTAAGACCCCACATTGTAAGCAAATGCTGCCCTCTTGTGCACTGCAATATCCAGTAGACCAAGCTGCGCTTTGAGGGCTGCGGAGAAGGGGGATTTTAGAGCAGCAATATTTTTATACCACCTGCCTTTTAAAATTAAGGAGCTATGCATAAAAAAGTGGCTTTCATTTTAACATGTCAATAAAAATACTCCTCTAATTTGTCACCAGCCAAATTAAAGTGAATTTTTAAAAGAGTTTCAACTTCAAGAGAAGTGTTCTCATTTATAGTAATGGTTTATCTGCATTTTTAGTACAAAGCAATGGCAGCAATTTACGAGCACCATGAACCCAACAACTTTACTAGCATTTAGAAAACGGTCATATTCATGCTAGCTGAACTCTTGGTCAGTGAGTACTTCCATAACATCAACCACTAATAATGGCTCGTGAGCATGAACTACATTAGATGGGAGTTGTAGTATTTTTCCACCAGAACAGGCTTCATTATTATGCTATTCTCACTTCAACCTGGCGGCCAAAGTCCTCAAGACTCTTTGGTGACTTCTCTCTGACCAGAATGGTATTCACTGAACACCACAAAGTACCCCTTCCTCCAGAGAAGGGAGGAGGGTTTCCCTTCAACAAGTGCACTCAGCAGCAAGAGGACACCATATAAGCTTAAGTCATCCATACATACACTCTATAACATTCACTCACTTGGAATGGAAGAAACAAGAACTGTGGTATCTTCACAAAACCATCAACAAGCGTAAGTTGATGCTGACAGAAGTGTACTTTCATTACAGTAACGCAAAGGTAACACTGAGTTTTAAAATCCTCTTAAAAGCTTACAATAAACAAAGCAAAACAACTTCTCTTCTGACAAAACACTTCTTTTTTTGTGCTAGGTTAATCTTACAAATAATTGGCATCTGACCGAATTTGAAAGCTGGTAGCAAGACCACATTTCCCTTGATCGCCCAAGACTGTTTTCATTGTACTCATTTGCATCAGCAAGACATGCTTTTGCTACGCTCATTTCCCCCTCCCCAAGCTCTTGTGCAAGTTCAAAAGTCTTGGCCCCTCCAATGTATCAGGTATGAATTAATACCCTTCCTTAACAGAACACAGCAGCAAAGTGGAAACAGACACTTGCAAGGCAGTTTTCTTTGAAAGGAACTGCAGGGACAAATGGTGACAATGAAGCTCTAGTTAGAAAGTAAAAAGGTCAAAGGTTCAGACAGGCAAAAGGATTACAAAACTACAAGTTTGTCAGAATTCCCCTCCCCAGGTTTAGACAACCAGGGTCAAGCAGTAGCTTTCCAATTAAAACCCTATAAGGCTACTCTGTCCTTTGAACTTCATAAAGGGGAAAAAAAAAAAAAAAGACAACTTTCTCCTTTATAAGTTCTTTTGAGGACCCATCTCAAAATCAAACAGATAAAGGGCAGCTGACAAGAGCCCACCTAAAACAAACAGGGCGGTATCCCTTCACTGCGTGTGTGGGGGAAGCGGGGATGAGGTAATCATGTTCTTCTGTATTAGTGTGCTGACCCTTTGTATGGCATGAAATTAACCATCAGCAAGTAAAAAATCTGCTACTGGTTAAACTACTTTGCTACGCAAAGTGGTCTTAAAACGAAAGATGGGGATTGAATTTCTTCTGGCAGATTAACTCATATAACCTCTCTGCAGGCACCCCTTACTGCTGGACTTACTTGAGAAACCCTTCCAGACCCTACGGGATGCACAGCTCTGCAACAAACCAACCTTAAAGCAACTCTTGTTTTATTTTGACAATGTTAACATAAGCTTTGTGGAAGATCAAAGGGCTGAAATTTAACAAAAGAACAGAAGCTAAAAGTGCCCATGGGAGTATGACAGAAACTACCCCATCTCAGTGTGAAATTTTAACAAAACCCCACTCAAAATCTCTAGAGAATTTAAGAAAGCAGTAACGATAAAAATCGCACTATGGCATTTTCACAGTTCTTCCTCCAGCGCAGAAAGCAAGCACAAGGCTTACGTGGGTGCTTCTTACTGCTTGTGACAAGCTAAAGAATTGACCCTTAATTCAGTTATTCAGGTTTGTTTTCTCTGTTTGGCAAGCCAACTACAAATGGTTAAATCCAGCATCTGCTGTATTGCTTGATACGTGATGGATACACAAGATCCTGCTAGAGCATGGGGAAAGTCTTGAAATTATTGCAAAGTAAAAGCAGTTCTGTTCTTGCTGTTCAAAAGAAGACAAAAATAAATGTGACACAGCCCAAGCCATAAAGCTATCCACAATAACTTAATGCCTTCCTGCCACATCAGACACAGAAGAGCCTGCTGTTGAAGAATAAGCCAGCAGGGTTTAAATACAAGAGAAAGCCATGATGTAGTAAGTCAAGCACCATCATTTATTCCATTTCAACCTTGACTATCACCTTCCAGCTAAAATTTTAAGAAGGCATCTTGGCTGGAACTGTCTGCAACATTTCCAATTCCCAGCATGCAGGAAAAAAAAAATCTTTTGATTTAACATTTGATATGTTTTGTTTTCAAGGACAAGCTCTGCAAGAAAAATGTAGCCACACAGAATGAAATACGACTTCCATTTTCCATTCTATCTGGTCACTCCTCAAATATTCCGCATTCATAATCCTAAGGTACTGTCTCTGTACAGGCATCTTGTGAGTAACTGTGAAAAGCATTTGCAAGGTCAAGAGTGAGCTGGCATAGCATGACAAAAACTCAATACCAGATTCAACCATGAAAATCCACTTCAAGAATTAGCTAAATACAGAAATATGTTAAAGAATGGTAAATAGTATCATTTAATCCATAAGAAGATTTTATCAGCTTTGCACAGGAAAGAAATTAACCCTGACAGCACTCTGGGAACATAGAAAAAGATGGCAGAGGATGGAATTGGACTAGGAGATAGCCTGGGACACCACCGATGAAAATGGCACCTTGGAAGAGCTGAGCCAAAAGTTAAAAAAAAGAGAAAGACTACTGGCTTCCCTCCTGAAGGCAGTAAGGAGCTCCTCAGAAAGAGCCCTCTGATCTAATCACTTTGTGAAAGACCTGACTGAATAATGCTGGTGCTACCCCAAATGGGGTCACTCAAGCGAAAGCCAACTAGTTTACACCACCTTCAATTAAAAGAAGATACCTTCAAACGATAAGAACATGCAAGAACGAATTTTCACACCTGTAGCTTCTACTGCAAAAGCCGCATACACATGAGAAGGCTGCTTCAGAGCCCTCTGTTGTCATTCCATCCTCCAATTCCTCACATCCAGATCCCTTTCACACAGCGCTCCTGTCTCTAGTTTTTCTGTAGGTTAACTCACATCTACAGCTACTGCAGGACTTCACTTCAGAAGAGCAGTATTTTAAAAAGGTTAAAGAAATTTGAAGTGTAGAGTAAACACAGGAAGATAAAGTACTTCGCACTTTTATTTTTAAAACTTGTATGTAGAAAGCCTATGGTAACAGGGAAATAAGATTTCATCAAAAAGGAAAAGCAGCAGCATTCCTGGTTGCAAAGAAAACACTTGGAATGGTGAACCCTGAACACTCATGACTAGGAAGCAGATGAAAATCTAAAATTTTAAAAGTATCATTATCTGGGAGGCCTGGCTTTCCATTTTAGAAGAGCTGGAAAAGGTGGCAATATTGAAATCCTGACACCCAAACACAACAGGTTGTATCCTGTTACACAAGATATGCTATACTTCAGTTTGAGTTTCACCACACTAGAACTGTAAGCACCTACATAGTCCCACAGGCACAAATCAGGTTTCACCTTTTAAACCCGGTAGTGAAAACAGAAAAAAAAAAAAGATGACCCACTATCAAGATACATGCATGCTACCAAGCAGAAAATAGACATTTCTAACTCTTTCAGTATTAACACAATACTGCATTTTCTCTACAGCTCTTAATACATGAATTGCAGTAAGTCACACTAATCACACGTTTTCACTAGTATAACTGGAACTAAGCAAGTTTGACACACTCACGTGTCTTAATTGCTACCTGTAAAGAATCATTTTTGCTGGGAAGAAACTATCCTGCCATCTAGGCCAGTCCACTGTCCACATATTTCTTCTCCCAGCATGGCCTGGGTTAATCTGAGTAACTCAACCAATATGAACAGCTGTGACTAAATGCTTTGAAGTTCTTCATAAAAATGATAGAAAGCAACAACAAGTCTGTATTAAACAATCACCCCAGGTGAGTGTTAAAGTAATTTAAAAAGCCAGTTTCCAAGTTTTCCCATGTCCCTTTCATGAGAAAGCTTAAGCCACTCAGTTGCTTCTGGCAGAAAAGAATGTCTACCCACAGGTTACTCTCCATATACCCAAGAAAAGTTACCCTTTGCCAAAGTAAACTGTTTTTAGAAGACAACCAGGTGCTTACAATTACTTAATGATAGCTGGTGGTAAAGTACAAAAAACAACTACAAGACCACAGGTTTCTCAAATTCAGCACACGGCCACTCCTTTGCAGCTGTGAGCACACATTAATGGTAGAGAGCACTTCACTGCTGGTGAAATCGAAAAGTAAATGTTTATTATCCTATCCAAAAGAAATAAACAATACAATGCAGTTGCCACTAACACCATTTACAATACCATCTACTATTTACAAATAATACATCAAAAGGAGGCTCAAAAGGGGGTCAATTCATGCGTCATTAAAAGTAACTTGGTCTGAACTTCAGTCTAGCTATGAAGAACCATCTACTGTGTTACAAAACTACCAATTAGTTGATACTAAAGAGACGCTACAGGGGAAATGCGTAGGAACTGAACTTTCAGAAGTCCCTGTAGTTAATTTATCAACCTGTGACTTACTTTAAACAGACTCCACCTGTAACTCCATTGACTATATCCTTAGTCAAGCAGCAACCACCTCTTACCTCTTTTTACTAAAGATGGAAGAGGGAGGTGTTACTTCTCATAGAACAAGCTGAACCAATTTAAAATGAGTTCTAACGCAAAACAGATTAAGCTTCCAATATCATCTACAAACACTAAGACAGAGAATTATTAAAATCCATAAAACTATTTCTAAACATAAAATTATCCTGTTAGAACTCGCTGGTCTCTCCAGGACAAAAGTTTGGCACAAGCATGTTCAGCAAGTACAGCATAGCTCTCAAGCACACGGGACATCAAGCTCTGACAGCTTTAACAAGTGAGAAAACAGAAATTCATATTGCCCTTAAATACCAAAAACAAGATCTCCGGACACAATAAATAAAACTGGTTTTTGCAAGTAAGCCTAAGAAAACCGAGCAGACCTGACTGTCCAAAGAGCAGCCAAAGGATTCTCATTTACAAACTGCTTTTCTACAAGGGATAACCCAAACCATTCTATGATTCTAAGCACTGCTGGAGGCAATTTGAGGGGCAGACACGAAGAAGCACAACAAAGCCATGAGGCCCGTGAAAGACCTGACACCCCACCCAGGCCTTCCGCTGCCTGGGCACAGACCCCGGGGCCCCGACGGACACAAGGGAAGCTCCCAGCGCAGGCAGGCTCAGGCGGCGAGGAACAGCCCCTGAGCGTGGGAAGCTGGGACCTTGCCGAGCCCCGGGGCGCTCCGGGGCACGGGTACGGCCCCGCCGCCGCTCGGCAGCACCCCGGCAGGGGCCTCTCCAACACCGGGGCGGGCAGAGGTGGCCGCCCCCGCTCTCCCCCCCCCCCTTACCGCCGATGATGGTGCGGATGAGGGAGGCGTGCCCCGGGCAGTCGACCAGCGTGAACTGGAGCTCGCCGGGCCCCGGGCCCAGCTGCGGCGGCAGGGCGGTGCGCAGGCAAGAGAAGCCCAGGTCCAGCGTGATGCCCCGCGCCCGGCTCTGCGGCGCCCGGTCGAAGGCGGCGGTGGAGCCGGTGGTGCTCAGCGCCCGCGCCAGCGCCGTCTTCCCGCTGTCGATGTGGCCCAGGACGCCCACGTTCACGTTGAGGACGCGGGGAGCGGCGGG
>JAVSBS010007097.1:49662-69458 GCA_033124195.1 Coracias cyanogaster | reverse complement strand
GATCTCACCAGGGCAGAGTAGAGGGGCAGAATCACCTCTCTCGATCTGCTGGCCACACTTCTTTTGATGTGACTGGCCCAGGATGCGACTCGCCTTGTGGGCTGCCATTATGCACTGGGGGCTCATGTCCAGCTTTTAATCTACGAGTACCCCCAAGTCTTTTCCCACCGGGCTGCTCTCTAGCGTGTCCTCTGTCAGCCTACATTGATACTGCTGGCCCAAGTGCAAAACCCTGCACTCGGCCTTGTTGAACCTCATGAGAATAGACTTCTATCTACATATCTCTATTTTATAAACGTGTTATTTCCTCTACTTCTTTACGAGTGTCTCTTGTTTACAGCCTGTCTGCTACATCAGTATCCCTACACACAGAAGATGTGGTTTGTTACCATTCGGTTGATACATCACACACGGCTGCTCAGCAATTAAAAATGCTAAACGACTGCTAGAAATGCCAGTAACCCCAGCAGCCTCTAAGGCCCTATAAGCACGCCACCCAGAGGCCCCCGGCCCTCAGGCGCTACACCCAGCCCGGCGCTCGCAGCCCAGAGCCAGCGGCGCTGCCTTTCCCGGCGGCCCCGCACACCTCACGGCACCGCGGGGGAGCGTTCGCCGTTCGCCCCTGCCTCGCCCCCGCCTCCCCCGCCAGGCCGGCCGCTCCCTCAGCCCCTCCGTTACCCACCGGCCCTCGGCGGGAGCAGGGGAGGGCCCTGCCTGCTGCCGCTGCCGCCGCTACCTGCGCGGGCACCGCCCCCGGGCGCGGCGTCACGCTCTACGCCGCTCCGTGACGTCACTCCACCTCGCCGGCCAGCGGAAGGACCCTAAGTTGAGGCGACCGGCGCGATGCCGGAGCTCACTTTTTTTTTTGGGCCTGTTAAAAACAAAAGCGCGTTTAATACTCTTCCCCACACACCCACACCACCCTCCCGTGTGCGTGTACTCTACCAGCGCTCTGAGGGCGACGTGTTGAGCCCCTGGGCCGTAAAAACGATGATCGCGGCGAGGGGGGAGTAATAAAGTTTTCCTAGGTGCCTTCTCCTAAAGCTCAGGCGCTCGCTTGGGCAGCCCGGAAGAGGGGTCCTTTCTCCTCCCAGCGGATGAAGGTGTGTGGCGGCCGCTCGGTTCATGTGAGTGCCTCCCGGTGGGGCCTGTGGCGGCCCCGCCGCGTCCCAGCACGGGCGGGACCGACTTTGTTCCCTCAGCGTGTTCTCGGCGTGCCCGTGGGGGGCTTAGCTCAGTCGCTCATCGCTGCTGGGGGCTGGTGTCATGGCGGTTTCATGCCCTGGGGCTCCCCCGCGGGCCGGGCCGGGCCGAGCTCTCTGGCGGGTGGCAGGCGGGAGCCCGGCAGGACCGTGTAGTTTTCTGAGAGCCGCCGGAGCAGTGAGGGGGGCGGTTGGAGCGAGTGTGGGCTCTCTGCTGCGGCGGCGGCGGTGGTAGGGAGGCCGCTGCCGTCCCTCTGAGGGGAGTTGTCCTGCAAGGAAGGGACGGGATGAGTGCTTGGAATTGGAGGAAACGGCGTGATGTTTGTTGTTGTTTTTTAAATTTAATTTCTGTAAGGGATTTAATCACGGGGATTAACGTGCTCTGTTGCTGTAGGGAGGCATTGCAAACGCGGATACCGCGCTTTGCGGGGAGGAAGCGTGGACGTGAAGTGGTTCATCTGAAATCAGTTGTGGTCCTTTATTCAGCCCACCGACCGGGATTTGGAAGTGGCATAGTGGTGGGCTGTTGAACAAAATGATGTAATAGCACGGGAAGTGTCTGCTGAGCTTTGTGTGGGAACAGCTGTTACTATTTGAAGAGTAGATGCGTTCTGTGTTTTGGTAAATGGTGCTTATGTTTGCTATGCTTTTGCATAGGCATCAGTAAGTAAAAAACAGAGTAAGTATTTGCTCCGTACTCAGTAGAGATGCTTGTAAGATTTAACGTACAGCAGATATTCTGCACAGGGATGCATGGACAGGCTGACGGGGATGAGCTTATTATTTGTTGCTTGTTAGGTTACATCACAAGTTCATAGCTAACCAGTGAACAGCAATATTACTGAAGTACTGTGTGCCTTGGGCTAATCAGTAATTAGCCTCCAGTGCTGGGTTTAGCAGCTGGCACAATGAAGAAAATACTACTGCAAAATAAGTAATCTTTTCCTTTCCTGCTCTACATTTCTTTAACACAGATTTTTTTTTTTTTTTCTTTCTTTCTTTCTTTTAATACAGCCATTGCTTTTCACACAGTTTTGTGATTCAGGATACTTATGTGAAATCTGTAGTAAGGTTAGGCAGTAGGCATTAAATACAGTATCCCGTTTTTGTATGTCCTTATCATTCACTTAAAACTAACTGAAGAATAACAGATTAAATAATAATAGATAATTTGGCAGACCTGTTGGTTTGCCCGGACCTGTTTGGAAGCCTGAAATCTGTAAAATAAAAGCAAAGTCCTAAAATCTAACTTTTAATACTCCGTAGTATTAAAAAGGCCTTAGAAATTAGTAACAGAATTTCAACAAAACCTCAAATAGTTGGTAAAGTGTTGAGTTTGGTTTTTTTTTTTCATTTTGTCTTGGTTTTTCGGTTGTTTGGGTTGTTTGGGTTTTTTTTAGCTAACATCAAGGATCTTTGCTTCTCAGTGTGGCTTCATTCCCCCTCCCCTGTCAGAAATTAACAATGTGTTCTTGTTACAGTAATTTTGACTTTAAAGAATATTAAGAAATATGTTGGTGAGTTGCTTTGGTGTTTTAGCAGCACTGAATCCTGAAGGTGCAAGGTGTTGAAGGCAGACTGATTTCAGTCAAAATTATTCTTAAAACTGTCTTCAGCAAATTTGGGTTCTGGAATGTCGTTTTCCGGTTGTGTGTACTTTCTGTATATTGCTACAGATGTATTTGTTTTACACCTTTAAATGTCAATAGAGCAAGAAACAACTTCTCACTGCCCAAGCTGAAAGCAGTGGACAGACTGGAGCGACTGATAGATGAGAAAGGATATTTGCTAAAAACGGACATTTGTGAAAATCTGAAAATAGTCCATCAGATTGGAATAACAGGACTCCTGGGTTGAGTAGAACCTTGAAGACTTGATGCTTCTGATTATAAAGCATGTGTGACTGAGAAAACAATATGAAAAATAAAAATGTAATGTAGAAGGGTATGATGACATTGCTTTGATATCATTATAACTCTGATTTAGTGAACAACAGCAGGCTAACCGGGGGCCTCTTGATCAAAGGAGAGCCGAACAGCCCAGGAGTATTTCTTTATCCTTTTGATTTAGGAGATGTTCTCTGTAATGGCTTTTCTCCTAATTATATTTGACTGAAGTCTGTTTAATATGCTCTTGTTATTTCAGTTATATATGTTATCCAAGAAGACTAGCAATGAAGTTAACTGTATGCCATGATGAGGAGAAGCAAGCAACTCCTTAGGACTTCTTACGCTTTGCAGAATTCTTTAAACTAATTCATGGCATTTTCTTAGAATTCTTTCTGAAAATTGATCAAGGGATTCCAGTCTACTAGAGTCTTTGACTTCCTACTAACCTGGAAGTTTCACAGTATTGTGCTTTCCTGAAAAGAGAACTATAAAATGTCATGCACCATCACACAAGGAGTTCTGGTGGCATTCCTCCTTTTTCCTGCTCTTGTTCTTTCTGAAGTTGCCTGCTTAATGCCCTTGGTAGAATCACATTTTTGAAGAACTGAGTCCTATTTAGAGAATGTTGAAACGTTTAACTGTAGTGTTTATCACCAACATTTCATGCTATATGCTTGACATACAAATTCCTAATTTAAGTAACACATCATCACAACAATTTGATCAATGTTTCCAAATTACCTCTTAATCTTTTGTATGTTTTTCTTCTATAAGCTCCATAGAGACTTGGTTCTTTGTGACTTTGGGGGTGGGGGGAGAGTGTTGTTGTTTCTTAAATTAGACTAAAGTAGAAAGTAAAAAAAAAAGAGTAAAAAGTCTGTAATATATTGAGATACAGTGCACTCATTTCAGTTGTCATGAAGCTTTAAAAACAGTTTCTGGAAATATTGTAAAAATGCCTCAAAATACTAGTTTTATTATACAGCACATTTTATACTATAGAACTATGCTAGTTTCTATTGTAAGATAGCAAGAGAGAACATAAGGTAATAATCAGCTGTAGTAATTTATGTGTTTTCTTTCTGAATCATCAGACCTCTGCTAAAATGTAAATGTACTAATTAGCAATAAAATCAAATTAGAATGTACCAGTTCTTGGTTTCCATCCCCAACCCTGCAAACATTAAAGTAAATTTATGGATATCATGTTACTCTGTTCATTTCTGGAAAAGCCCTCAGAAGTAGCAAAGGTAGCTTGTGCATTCTGAAGGACAAGAACTCGGGTAATGGCACCAGAATGAAGAGTGGATCTTGAACTGGCAAGAAAAAGAAAAAAAAAAAAAAGAGATGCAAAGTAGAAGTTAAGTATTATCCAAGACTTGCCTAGACCAGAAGTGAAAAGAAAAATTGAGCTCTCAGATGCTTACAAATCCCCCCTACTTTATAAGTCTCCATAAGCATATTGGGGAAATGTATAATGAAAATAACATAAAGCAATTGTCATAAGAACAATTGATCAAGTGTGCAGGAAGAAAAATCTAGTATCAACCATAATGTTTTTGAACTTATGGTTCTTATTACCATTACCCATAAACATTTCCTTTGTTAGATTTCCTGTTATACTGGGAGTGAGGGGGAAATCGATGTTTGGTTTTCATTTCCATGGTTACATTAGTATTAAACAGTAGAGGGAAAAAACCAAAGCCTCTGATAGCTTTTTTTTTTTTCCCCGGGTGTGGTGGAAGCCATCCTTACTTATTTAATACAGTTTCAAAAGCAGCTGTCTGCTGTCATAGTTTTGGTGTTTTTTTACACATACTTTAAAAATTATTGTTATTGTGCTTGGGAAAAAGTGCTTTCCTTTAAAAAAAATTCCTTTAAGCAAAGACTGGAAAATGGTTTACTGACTAGGTTTGGTGGCCACAGATCAGTAAGTCATCAGTTAAAGTTTTCATATTTTGTTTTCTCTTGGAGATCAAGAAAATATATAGTACTGTCTGTGTTATGATGTTAGAGGTCAAGGTCTTCAGAGTGAGTGTAAAATTAATACACTGTTTTCCTTCACAGGTGGTTTATTTGTCCTGCTTGCACAGTTAGCAGATCTTTGATGTGTTTTCTTCTCCCAAATAATCACACTTGAGTGTGTGGAAATATCACTATTAGAAGGGCAGGTTATACTGCATGTTTTTTAAAGTTAAGTAAAACTCAGGGATATAAGAGGGAAATATGACTGTTCTTTTAATGCTGTGTGAAATGAGAAAACTGTAGCAGAAGAGGAGCAAAAGATCTCAAGTTCATTCTCATCTCTTATACCTTAATCACTTCTGACAGATGTTTGCCTAACCTGGTTTTAAAATGTTCTAGTGATGGATATTCCACAACCTCCATAGGCAGCCTGCTCAGTTCTTTATTCTCCCCTGAATGTTTTCCAAATGTCTAACTCAAACATTCCTTGCTTTTTTCTGTCTGCAGTAGACCCGGTGAACAGTTTAGTCCCATTCTCATATCGACTTCCTTTGTGTTTGAAGAACAAGTCTCCCATCTGTCTTCTCTTCTATAGACTAAACAACTACACAAATGCTTTTAAATTCAGTATGCTTAGAAATTTATTAACAATTATAGCTGGTGTTCTTGGAGACAAAATTGTGTGCTGGATCCCTGTTCAGTTTTCTAGGGGACAGTTGTGTGTGATGCAAGTCGTGGCCTGCTCCTAGGTGTTTGTAATACCAGGTGATGGGCCAACACAAAAGAATGAGTTTAATTTATAGGATTTTTTTCTGTATGCTGGTTTTGACTTTCTTGTTGGGTTTTTTGCCTTTTTTTTTTTTTTTTTTTCCTCCTAAAGAAACCATCTTTACAATGGCATGCCTTTCAGGGCTGGCAGGTGGTGGCTGTTTCAGATCTTGGTGTTCTCCTACTTTCTTATTGCTAGCTCTTGAAATAGTTTGCAATTTCAGTTTTCAATATCGTATTTTAAATAACTGTCTGGTTCAAAGAGAAAAGAGGAACAATTCGGTCGCTCGTTTGTTCCTTCGTGTGCTATTTATTTTGCTATGCTAGTTAACCTACTCCAATAATTCTAATGCTGTTGCTTACAGGCTAATGTTCAGCTGCATTAGCAGTACCAAAGAATTTGTTTCTGCATTGTTGTGTATATTCTTCCTTTTATGTCCTTGGCTCTGTTCCTCTTATGTTGCTCAGCATCAGGGTAGAGGTGAGCGGAATAAAAGTAACTAGGAAAATAAGCCAGCATCTGAATAATCTTATCTTTAAAGTCTTGTAGCAGAGTACCTTCCAGTGTCCAGCTGCACATTTGTGCTTTGGTTTTGCTTTATTCCGTTTTGCCAGAATGTTGTTAGTTGGTCAGTGGCCTTCTGGTCACCTGTTGTGCTCATAGAAACTGAGGAGAGGAAGTTTGTCCAAAAAACCTTTACTGTCCATACAGAATGTGAATATTGTTAATAAACGTATGAATTACTTTCAGAGGGATAAGTGAGGGAATCGTCTGTGCCTACTGAAATGAAAGATAAGGCTTCTCTTAAGTTTCATTTACAGCCTAGAGTCATGACAGTGTGAAACTGATCTGTCTTGATAATTAAATACATCAGTGTAGTCTGTAAGAGCATCTGTAATCACCTGTTGACACTTACTGTTTCTAAAGAAAATTCCTGTGGTACCTTACTGAGATGGAAATTGGATAAATTCCTCTTTGCTGTGTACAATTTTGAGAGAGAAATTTCAGGAAAGAAGTAACTTTTGCTGACCTAGGTTTTTCTTTTTTTTTTTTTTTAACCCTGCACTCCACAACTTTGTTTGCAATTCTTAATTTCTTGTGCTAGTTCATGTGAACTAACAGCCTAGAAACTGTTCCTTGACTTCAAAAATTGTGCAGAGGCAATCCTAAACTAGCATTCCTATTAGAAAGCAATATGTACTGTATTTAGCCATCATCTGTTAAACACAATTCATGTTAAAGAGCCCATTCTTCTTTTCTCAGAATGCTGAAAACAAACTGACAGAGATTCTATGTTGGATTAGAGTAAAATTGAATTCCTTTCATAACTGCTTCCCTGGTGTGTTGTCTCATATCCTAATTATCTGAAAGCAGATGGATTTTGAGATGCTTTTTACATTTGAAACTGGCTGGCAATGCATAAAACATCATTAAAAATTGCCTCAAGTTAGTAAATCTCTTCTTGAGATCATTTGGTACAATCTTTTGGCATAAAACTCCTCATTATAGAAGACTTCTATTTTAATTTCCTTCTCATCAGGAGCTTTCCCCAACATAACTTCAGCTGAGCATGAATTAGTAGTTTTAAGATTAGTCTGTAACTTCAGGACCCTCTTTCAGAAACAATTCATGGCTATTGGATCTGGTTTCTATGCCAGAATGTCTCTCAATTATAGTTTAATATACAGCTTTGTAGTGGCATCGTGCTTCAGAATCTGAAGCTCAGTGAGCAGATCATTTTGGCAGCTCAGCTGGCCGGAGCAGCTAAGGACTGCTGTTCCCCAAGAGCGCAGGGGCTTGCACATGGCACGACACAGGCAGGCTGTAAATTCACATTTGTGCTTGTCCTACCAGAAGGTTTGAAACCTTCGCTGTGAAGTGCTCTAGTAATTGGTAACAGTCACACGCTAAAGGAAATCACCGTTGCCAGCTAGGGTATGACACCGAATTATACACCAGGGAAATTAATCTTTTCTTAGGGGCTGAATTACTCTGCTACCTCACGGTGGGTAAGTAATTTAAAATCCATATGACCATCTATGAAATAATGCTAATGATAAGAACTAGGCACAAATAGGTGTTTGGTTTTTTTTTCCTTTATGTATAGCTTATGCTTACTGAGAACTTACCTGCAGACTTGCACTTTTGAAGATGCCAAATCAAGACATGAACTATTTAAAAATGTTTATATTTTTAACAGAAAAAATTTGGAACACAGCAAAACTAGGATTTAGCTCAATTTTTCTTAAACTATGGAAACAAAAGAAGCTCTGTATCCATAGATGAAATACAGCTATTCCCTGAAAGCTGCTTGGAGGATTTTTCTGACGATGCCATCAGTCGTAATAGCTGACATCAGCCCTCTCAGTGTCCCAAGATGAGTGCACAAGGGCTTTGCTTAGTTTTGCTTTTTTTTTTCTCTACACAGATTTAGTATTAAAAGAGAGGAAAATCGTTTCCATACGAGAAATTTTAAAAGCTGTGAACCTCAGTTGCCTCCCACTACATACAGCTGCAAAGAAGGTGCTGAAAGGCAATTACAGGGTTGCTTACTTTTGATACCGTTAAAAGAAAGAATATTGCTGTGCTTTGTCTCAAGCAGTGCTTAAGTACTTACACAAGATGTGATCCAGAAGTTTACCTGGACTAACGTACTATTAACTTAATAACCATGTTGCTATTCTGGACGGTGCCCAGAGGAGTCCTGAGTATATTTACTTCGAAATTGGATTATAAAACGCTCATAAAGCCAGATATTTTGTAACAGTGATATTCCTAACTTAGTTCTTTTCAGTACCAGTGCGTGAACATTTTTGTGAGAAGTAATTCATGAATGTATGCAATGTTAACAGAGGGAAGAAGAAGGTGGGGGCACTCTCCCATAACAGCTGGAGTTATTAAGAAATTCTTCACTCTGAGGGTGGTGAGACACTGGAACAGGTTGCCCAGGGAAGTTGTGGATGCCCCATCACTGGATGTGTTCAAGACCAGGTTGGATGGGGCTTTGAGCAACCTGGTCTACTGGGGAGGTGTCTCTGCCCATGGCAGGGGGTCTTTAAGGTCGCTTCCAACCCAAACCATTCAATGATTCTATGAAATAATACCTCAAGTTTCTGCCTTAGTAAATACCAGTAATTGTTAATGCGGTTGCAGTTAGAGAACGCAGATTCTTTTGGTGTCCATCTGCATGATGTCTGCTGAATGTTTTTGTGAATAAATAACGGTTATCTTTAATGTTAACACTTAACTGAATGGTTAAATTCTGTTTTCCTTTAGCTGTGCTACAGGATACTACTTTTACATGCAGAAAAGCTGATATTAATGTAAAAGTAATAAATTTCAAGATTCTTCTTTACCACAGTTGAACTATATAAAAGA
This sequence comes from Coracias cyanogaster, assembly GCA_033124195.1. NCBI lineage: Eukaryota > Metazoa > Chordata > Aves > Coraciiformes > Coraciidae > Coracias > Coracias cyanogaster. The sequence continues at coordinate 60,255 of JAVSBS010007097.1, read as the reverse complement.
ACTACTAGGCAGGTTTCAGACACTAAGTGTATTGTGAATTAAAATTGAAAGGTGGCGTCAATGTTCCTGTGAACTGCCTAAGCAATACCATTATTTTGCAGACTATTGCTGGCATAAAATACATTGCTTATGGTATTCTTATTGTCAAACTTCAGGTTTCTGAGGAGAGGGTATCTTTAAAATGTATTTTTAGCAGCTAGGGGTTTTGGCGAGGATTACTATCCTTACTGCTCTGACAGACCCAAAACAAAAGATTGGATTTTTGAGAGATACTTTTAAAACATATTTTTTTGTTCTCAAATGAGACCAGTCTTAGAGAGAGGGTGTAAACATTTTTCCTCTTTACATTTTTATAACTGCTGTGCTTGTTCTTAATTAAGGAGGTCATGTGAATGCTCACTTTTTAAAGAACAAAAATTGATAAAATACCTAAGAAATGTTCTTCTACAACAGGTAGATTTCAGTGCAGCTCCCATTATTCTTCTGCCATCTGATTTATAGGTAGTTTATTCTGTAGTTAGTAATCTAAAGCTTTCACTCCCCAGTAAACCCTGGAGAGTGACTTGCAGTACAGATTCTTTGAGTTCCTGTGGCATATGCTGACCTTGCAGACTTGTCCAAATCGCAGCTGAGTCCACTTACATTTCTGGATTTAGAGGCTTCTGTATGTCTGTAATTGTAGAGTCCGTCACCTATTGAGGAAATATTATGAGGATAATTTGAGGCATGAGTAGCAGCTATTTTTTACTTTTTTAATACGCAGTAATAGCCGCTGGATACACCATGGTTCAGAAAATTAAGCTTTTATAAATTAAAAAAAAACCCCAAACCTAAAACCCTGTCAATTTTTGATGTAAGCGTTCTGTTCCAAAGAACTGGATGTATTTGAGGTTTGGAAATCAGTGTCTAGGGTCAGAGAAACAAGGTAGCGTATTGTGGGTGTTGCATCTTTCCCATCAAGGGATTTATGTGAGAATTCCTTCTGCACGCAGTGCTCGTTTACCATAAGATTCTGATAGTACTGTTAAAATATGAATGCAGTGGGATCCAAAAGATACACACTGCTGGAAAAAATATATAAGGCTGTCCAACTGTTTTGGCGTATGAGCTGCTACTTAAATTTCAGACTGCACCATAAAGCACAAGCAGATGAATCTCTCCTGAGCTTCCAGGGCACCTGGCAGATGCAGTGGCTGCGTAACCTGTTGAGGTTTAAGTCAAACAGTGCAAAGAAGTTGCTTTTCTTGAGCCATGTTGTGAGCCATCCACATCTATTGAATTACTGGGCAGTCTTCTCAAAATCAGAAATGAAGTTACTTTGTACACAGTCTTTGTTACTGAAGGTTTTTGGTAGCTCTGAAGGCAAATATTTTGTTACAAACCACATCCAAATCACTTGACTTTTGCCTTAACCTCGGCAGGACTCCTTGTAGTCGTGTCTGTGTTTTGTTTAGTCCTTGGGGTGTCTGCTTAGAGATGGGAAAGAGTACAAAGTTAACGCAGTCTTGGACTGAGACAAGCATTAGTAGAAACTTCTCCCTGAATACACATTTAGCAGAAGCTTACAGCCAGGATGTGAATGAAATTGCAAGTATTATTAACTTAACCTTTTGAATGTTGCAGCTGTAGGGTGCTAAGATGTGATTAAGTTAATTAGTATGTTGTGGCATTTACTAAATCTAGATATGTAAACTTGAACAAAATACTAAAATAATTTTTTTTTCTTCTGAATATTGAGTTTCTAGTGATCTATATCATACAGATCTAAGAGATCCATTTTAGTTCAAATTAAGCTTGTCCTAGTAAAGTAAACACTTCATGCTTCTGCCTCTATTGCTTCTAACGCGTGCTGGTCTTAGTTCTTCATTTGTTGCTTCTCAGATTTGGATTTTGCCTCATTAATGCTGTGACTTGCTTGTGACTTTGGTGCATCATTCCCTTTGAAGACAGACTTGTCTTCGTGTTAAGAATAGTCATTACTGAGTAACTTCTGTTGCCTCAAAATTGGTACCAGTGGATGAGCCTTTTTTGTGCAGTGTTCCACTACATTTTAAAAAAAATCTCTTTCATGCTGCAGTGTTTTTTCAGTATGAAAAAGTTTAGTTTTGTGTGTTTTTACTATTTACACCCTTTAAAATAGGGAGGGGTAGGCTCTTAGGTCAACTAAAAGACCTGTCTGCAGCTGAGATGGAGTCTGATTTATCTGGCAGGCAGAAGGGCTGGACTGTAGTCCCCAGAGTGAGCAAATAATTCTTTAGGGCTGGCATTGCTACTTGGATGGGCTGCATTAGCTGTTTGGAAACCTGCAAAGCAATTATTCTGACACTCTCAGTGCAAAAGATGTGCTTTGAAATAACATATGGCAGAAATGGACAACTTTACCTGAAAATTTGCTGCTTGGCAAATAGCTTTCAATCCTGGCTACCCAGGAGTTTATGAAGACTTAAAAAATTGTATTTAAGTGCTCAAACAAAAAAAAAGGGCTATTCAACAGTTTAAAGCCCCAGTTACAGCAATCATTTGTTTGGAGAGAATGAAGAAGATGGAATTCTTACATCTTTTTGCAATTATAAGTCTGCAAAACTGTATTGCTGTACTTTACAATACCCTCTTACATTTTAGGCTGTAATTCCATTTAACTCATACTAAAAAGAGCATTATTTAGCAAAATACAAGGATAAGAGTTAAAATTTAATTTAATCTTTTATAGTGCCGCATTTCTAGTACATGGTAGAGGATCACTAATCTAGTACTGAGAGTGAAAACTGAGGTTCCATGATGATTTGTTTGATGATAATTTCTAGATTTTGAGGTTTTACACTACAAATTTTCCAGATTGCTCAAAATCTTGACAAAAAATACAGTGGATTTTTTTGTTTGCGTTTCTTGCTTTGTTTTTAATTCCACTGCCATTGCTTTTCAAGTGTTTGCCGTTGTTCTACCAAAAGTATTTTGGTAGTTCTCCTTTGCTATATGCAGAGAAAGACCCTGGTGAGCATCTACATTTTGATCATTTACATGTTTACTTAGGGCCTTAAACCATATTTTTAGTTGTGTAAAATTACTTTGACAATGTGAGATTCAGAAAACCTATGTTCTTCCCTTACAGAGCTAACAGTATACTTAATTCTAAAAGATGAGTCGGTAGTTAAATCTTAACTGATATGTGCCTGTCTTTTCAATGTAAGTGAAATTGTATTGAGGTGTAATGGGGTGTACTATGAACTTTTTGCTCTATTACAAGGAAACCAGGACTTTGATTATGATTAAGTTGTCTAAAGCAATGCGAATGTTTTATCTAAGAGGCTTCTGTTTTCTTCCTCAGTATTACACTGCTGCTTACTGATTCCTTAGCCTATTTGTACATAGATTTAAAAGGCACATTTTAAAAAACCTGTTCATGAACAGATTCATGTTTTACTTTATTGTTTGGTTCAGGAATTATATCTTTCCACAGATACAACTGTGAAAAAACTGTTTCCAATAAGTAAATCTGATTCTTACTCTGTCTTTTGAAGCTTAGAAACATTTCATCTTTTAAAACTGCGTTTCCTGAGAAGGAGTATTTGGATGTAAAAGCCATGATTGCATTTTACAATGTGTAACAGGTATAAAACCAGTGAAACACTCAACCTTTTGTGCTAGTGATAGGTAAGTGCATGGAATTTACCGAGTGTAGCTCACTTCCAAAATGTCCTAACAACAGAATTGTCACTGCAAATTTGTAACTAAATGTTACAGATGATTGTGTCCCTAATGACAACTGGAGAGCTGCTGCTGATCTCAAACTAATCAGTTGTAGCTCTCCTCAAGTTCTTTTGTAGTTCAAATTTTCATAGTTTTCATAGTTTTGAAGAAGAAACCCTAAGTTTTTCTACTAGAACTGTGAAATCACATCACATATTGTAAATCTTAGCCAAATACGTATATGGCATCAGGTCTAAAATACTTTATCAGAAGTTTGGAGAATCCAGTAAAAGAGAATTGTTTTTTTTAAAGCATGAATCCAAATTCTCTGATATAGTAGGGATGAGGCAAGCTACAATTTCCTAGTTGCACTGTTAACAAAAGCAACTCTTTGATAGGAAAAGATAAGATAGTTCCAGTCTTCTTTATCTTCTGTTTTGATCTGCTCACTACTGTTCTTTACTTTGCAGAATAAAAAGGTGTGATGTGAGACTCTTAAATCTGATTTTGCTGTCTCCTGACAGTTCGTAGATATGTAAAGCGTAGGAAAGTGCGCAATCTGGCAAACAGCTGGTACATTCTCTTGTATTTATGGGGTTTTTTCAAGAACGTCTGCCAGAGATGACCATACTCAAAAAAGATGCTCAGAAGTCTTTGAGCACACTTCTTGCAGAAACAAAGTGATTGTTGATACTTTCTGTCTTTTACAGAAAATAAAATACTCTGCTATACAAGGTGGCCACAATAAAGTGTCTTGAGAGATCTACTGAAAGAAGAGAAGGACTTTAACTTGAGAGCTGCTTGAGATTTGGGATGAAGAGTTTAGGACGAGGAGCTGTCACTCAGTATTTTTCTATAGTTTCAATTCATGAAATTCATTTAGCATTGGAGAAATTACCTTTGTGTTCTCAATAACTTTTAGAATCAGGCTGATCCCACTGATTCTGCTTTGCAATGACAAACTTGCAATTTGAACAGAGCATCTTCATTATCTTAATTGAAAGGCAAACATGATTTGGTTTTTTTTTTTGCAGACTTATTTTCTCCTGTAGTGGCTCATTACCTCATCTTGGTTCTTGGTTGGCATTCTCTGCAAGGCATGTTTTATGCTATCTAGGCCATCCTGTAATTGCTCTCTGCTCTTTGCTAAAGACAGTAGGATTGGCTTTGCTGTAAAAGTACTCGATTCTTCCATGGCTGCCACAAAGTCAAGAGCAACGATGGGTTGAAGCGAGGCGGCTGTGCAATGAAGAACGCTGCCTAGGTGTGGTGAGCTGTGAAAGTTTATCCTCTTAATGTGGAGGGATTGGTGTAGATGTGGGAGAGAAAGGGAGAAGCAGGCAGTTGTGCTTTTTGTTTCAGTTTACATCATTTGAGGTAAAATTTGGCAACTTTTTGTCTTGACGTGTGCTCGTAGTGACCAGCTGAAACGCATGTGGCGTTTGGTTGTGTTGCATTAAGGCCTGTGGGAAAGAATGAGAACAAGAAATAAGGTGCCTGTCACCTAAGAGAGTAGCATAAAATTTTACTGAATTGAAAACACTGAAATAAAGCGGCACCACTGTCATAGATGTACTCGATGCATACACGGAGAACATGGTGATCTGCAGACAGTAAGCAGCTTGCAGGTTAGATCCTGTACAGTTAGTAATCTTACTTTGTGTGGTGGCATTAACAAATATAACAAGAAAAAGCTGGGAATTTCAAAGGCTGAGCTCTTTCAGACTTCCAGCTGGAAAAAGGGATGTTTAGAGCTAATTATTTTAGGTTTTGGAAATCAGATGGTGGGTTTTTTTTTTTCTCCCTGTTGTTGTTAAAGGTTTGCTTTCCCATAGCGAAAAGTAATTAGTTCCATATTTGGATGGGTTCCAGAAAACATTTTTAGAGTTTGTTTTAAATCTTGTCATTAATTTTATAGGAGTTTTGGCTTTTTCTTGCTTTTAGAAGTAGAATATTACTATTGAGGAGTAAACTATAACAAGGTTTGGTTTTGTAAAACGCTGAAATTTTGGGGTAATGTGTATTATGTGAGAAGTCTTCGTTTATTATGGAGAGTTTGCCACTTTAGGGACCCTTCCATATTACATGTTCTGGAGAAACAAAGTAGAATAATGCCTATTTTCTCCTGTGAGGCTACTGAAGCTACTTAGAAGACCACAGGAGGTAGTGCTTTCTGTTTAAAGAAAGATAGGCAACTCTTAATCAGCTAATGGAATGATGAGCAATTAAACAACTTTTATGTGTTGATATGTAGCTTCATTGATAACCGCAGGACTTCATTTGAAGATTGAGTTCCATTATAGTGGAGCAAGTGGGTTTTGGAGCAGTTCTAAATGTCTTGCAGGTAACAAAATAGTCCCCAGGGGTCTGAGATCAAAGTTTCCCTTAGCTGAGCAACCAGGTAACTTCAGGAGTTTACCCTTTTGAGAAGGTCCGAATATAGCTACTCCTTCCTTGGTTGTCAGAACCATTTTTTGTTGGGTGGGAAAGCTGCTCCTTAGGCACAGTTGTATGCAGTGACTTGACTTTCTTTTGGACTCAAAACAGGTCAGAATCTATCTGTAATAAATTCTGTTATTTAAGCTATATTATTCATAGTTTTCTTTCCTATTTTTAGTTTGCCACCAATCGGAGTCGGTTGGTTAAGGATTTTTTTGTGTGGAGTTTGGAGCTGCCAGGGGAAAGTTGAAAAAAAAATTCTAAAAAAATTTTTAACCTTTGCTTGTTGCAGTGCTAATGTTTTTAATGTGTTTTGTGTTTTATAATAAAGAGTGGATCTTAACTTTTTTTTAATGTGCCCTTTTTAGGTACAGCCATCTCACCCTGCTGCATGAGTGCCTGTGCCGTTCATTTCAGCCTGTTGGCTCTTTGTATTAGTATCAGAAATATCTATTTCATTTTGTTATTCTTATAGTACTAGGTTTACAGAAATTTATTTGACAAGTGGGAAAATGTCTACCCATTGTAATCACGTAACTTCATTTCCAGATCTTCAGTTCATTAGCCAACTTGGCTAAAACCTATAAAACGTACCAATTCTATTCACTTTGAAGTTTTAGTAGCATTTCTGTTGCTGTTGGCAAAGTTTCTACTATTAGTGTTACGTTCCCCTGAGAGAATATGTAGCTTGCAAGAAATCTTACTGGTATGCAGACAGTAATACCCTGGGCTTTGTATTGCGCTGTGTTGTGCCATAATAGTTTTATGCCTATTTCCATTTGACATCTAAATCAGTAACTTATTGGAATTGCTGTTTTCTATTTTAAAACCCTCTGTTTTCAGACTCCACGTAAAAACAAAATTGTTTTCTTATTAGCAGAGATTAATTTGAATATTAAAATTACTTTAGTTGTCCTGGAGACATAATTTTACTGCTCTTCTCTCCATTAGATTTTATTTCTTTTAGAAGAAAAATCTATTGTAGATGAGTGGAAGTTGTGATGGTAGTTGTACTCTTGCATCTTTAAGCAAAACATTGTCTATAAAACAGACTTGATTGTATTAAGAATGCAAAGCAGACAAGGTGTTAGTTCATTCATTGCTTTTACAGGAGGAATATACCTCATGCATCATCTGACTACTATAAGTCTCTGGCTGTGTGACTTTTCCTTTGAGAACTTTTAATTACACAATTCCTGATTCATTGGCTTCTGTCTTTTAAGTTTTCTGCCAATTTTGTATTCGAGAAGGCATTTTTAGGCTCTGATAAATTTGAGGAGCCAGCGTATGTGCCTGGATTGCCATTTTCTTACCAATTCTTCCATTTGTTGCAGTTGATGGACAAGGTGTCTTTTCTTCCCACCTATAATCAGTTTTCTTGATTTACAGATGAGGCAGCTGTCAGTACAGATAATTTTTACTTTCATACTGAGTGGGAGGGGAAAAGCACTATCTGCTGCAGAGATAAATAACAGTAACCATATTTCATCATTTTGTTGCTACTATTTGAACTTTTATGGTTAGACACAAATGTTGCAGGGAAGGAAGTAGGCCAAATTTGGTGTCCTTCAAGAAATAAGGGCTGTACACAAGGTGTAGCTAGTTTCTGGAACACTGGAGAAACCAGTCAAAAGGAGCTGAATATCCCAAACGAATGTTAGATAGCATTTATTTGTGCTCTTGCTTTTACTGGTCCTTTGTTTCCCACTTTGTTACCTCTGTGGCTGGCCTTCCGTTTCAGTGAAAATAAAATAAAACAATCAAAATCAGTGTTCTTGTAACTCTAAAGGTGTAAACCTGTAATAAAAGTTATATTAATCCAAGATGAGTAAAAATACTGATGAATTCTGCTTAAAACTAAAATAACAATAAATTCTTAATGTATGCACAGCCACAATGTATGAAGTATTAAGTATATTTTGAATAAATTTATTAGAATCGTTTGGAAATTGTTGTGGGGTGTTTCTATTTTCTTAGTCTCAATAAAATTCTGCATACACTTAATAAATTGTTCAGCTACAACTAGGATACAGTGTTCTCCTGTCCAGCCTTTTCCCTTTTTTTTCGATTTATTCATACCTTTCTGAGAAGGTAGATTTTTTTTTTTTTTTTTTTTTCTTTTTCATGAAGGAAGAAAAAGTTTTCTGCAGCTGGGAAAAAAAGTAGTTTGTCTTTCAAAGTACTTGAAAGCAGCTGTCAACCATCAGATTCCATTTAACATTGCTTTTTATTTGGGCTTTGCATTAGGAGGTGGGAGCCCAGTTTGTTCACTTAGCAAATTTTCTTATTCAGCAACTGGTTTTTAGAAGCTGTTCATTTGGTAAGAGACGGCAGTGTCATTATGTTAAGAAGTCATTAATTTTAGACTGTCTGTTTGTCTAGGTTTTTGGCCCGTTTCTTGGTAAAGATGGCAGCCAACAACGCAGTGCTGAACAGACTGGAGCAGAAGGGTGCAGAAGCCGATCAAGTTATTGAATACCTCAAACAACAAGTCGCTCTGCTCAAGGAGAAAGCCAGTAAGGAACTATCTACCTTATGATAAACTTCACCAGATGGTTAACATCAAATGGTCATAGGAAAAAATGAGAACATGGACAACTTCATTGGTGCTGTCAGCCTTTTAAGTGTTTTTCAAGTTCTCCAAGATAAAGCTAGTAATAGTAGCGCCACTTCACTGTCTTGTGGTTTGTGGTTTTTTCTGAAGCTGCTTATTCTGAAGTCGAAAAGGCATGAATGAAGAAGGATTAATGACACAAACAGATTATGGGAATTTGATAGAACACGATTCCGTTTGGAGGGAGAAAGGAAGTTGGGGAGAATATGAGACTATGCGTTTGCCTGAACATGTTACTGCTATTTCACTACTATGATATTCTCCCAAGAGTATTGTATCTTCAGCTGTGATATTTTGTACATATAGTATCAGTGAATTAAGATGCTACATCTTACAAATATGTTCAAGCTTTTCCTAATAGGTTTATTGGAATTTTTTCTTGTTGGTCTGTTTAGGGGACTGAGAAGGTAGTATATGGAGAGACAACTTGAATACATAAGTATTGTAAAAAATAGCTATTTCAACAAGGAAAGATTAAAAAATATTTCTGGTTATATACTCCTTGAAAGTTTCCACTTTTTTTGGTGTTCGGTTCACCATGTTTCAATTCTGACAACAAAACCTCAGTTTGCCAAATGATCACAGAATCATAGATGAATGCTAACTATTGAAACTGGTGGTTTTTAATGTAGTATCAACTCTAGTCTTGCAGGCATCACTCCGAGAAGAGAAGAAGCTCCGTGTAGAAAATGCTAAACTGAAGAAAGAAATTGAAGGGCTGAAACAGGAGCTGATTCAGGCAGAAATTCGAAATGGAGGTGGGGAAAAAAGTCCTACCCTCATACAGCATAGATCTTGTTACTGCAAAATACGATCTAAACTATTTTAAGTCTTTTGGGGTTTTTTTTCATATCTTTCTGTATGTGACACTATAGCATTTCTTACAAATGCTGGATTTTCCTAGGTTCCGTGTCTATAACAAGTCCCTTAATTCCAGCATTTTAATAAACTCCAAGCCTAACGGGTACATATGCCAAATCTTAATCAGACGTGGAACTGGTTCTTTGTATGTTTTTGTGCAGTGCCTTTCATAATAAGCCCTGAATTTGACTGATGACAATGACTCCTTAAAACAATTTGGAAATCTGAATATCTAACACCTCTTGATACTCTGAGTATTTAATCTAGCATGACTGAAAAATCCCTGTGGAAAATCAAGCCAGTGTTCAAAGCACAGATGGGCAGTGACTTATTAGAAAATCTGTGGTAATTTAAAATTAGAAACAATGTGGTTTTAATTTTTTATTCCATGCTTTAGGAAGACCAGCCTTTCATTACGCTGTTTTTCCTTCTTTGTACTCCTCTGTGTAGCTCTATTCAGCTCACACTATCATTATGTAATTCCTAGTAAAAAAGAAATGAAAAAAACCCGAAAACTAACAGATCCAGTGTGTCTTCTTTTAAAATTATTTCCAAAGAGAGGCTTTTCTGCCCTCAACAGCTATTACTAATTTTACCCATGCTGTCAGTATTTTAAATTGGGTGAGATAAGATCCAGTGTAGCTGGAAGTTAGCATTAACGATACTGAATGTTTTACTGGTAAAATAACACATTTTTGTCTTTAAAAAGCCTAGCATTTTATAAATGCAGAGAATTCTTTCCATAACCAGCAGTTAAAACCAAAACAAAAACAAAAAAACACACACACAGTAAAACAAACAAACAGAAAAGCCACCACAATAACAAATGACGCTTGTGTAGAGAATTAGGAAATGGGGAAGTAATGGATCATTTTAGGGGTTCAGGTAATTTCTTATGTGATTATTGAGGCTCAGTTTCTTTGGTTAATCAGAAAAAAGAGTTGAGGAATGATCTAACTACAATATAAAAATGATGATGTGCTTAGCAAATC
>JAVSBS010007097.1:21304-45242 GCA_033124195.1 Coracias cyanogaster | reverse complement strand
GTGAGGAGACTCTCAGGTTGAAAAGAAAACGCATTTAATGAAGCAGCCAAATTAATACCAATGCCAATATGAAGCAAACAAAGTTACACTCAGCCCAGTGAATATATGGCTGTCACAAGACAAGCAGTCTGCTGGAGGAGCCCAAGCAGGAAGCCCTCCTATCTGTCAGCAAGCCTCCCCCTTCATACTGAGTGAGATGTTCATGGTCTGGGAGGCACCTGTAGCCAACCTGGGTCAGCTGACTCCAAACTGCTAGTGGCTGGCTTGTGATTCTGTCCCATTGAAACCATGACACTTAGGTATTAACTGTTTTCATGGTATATTTAATATAGAGAAACTATTTTCATGGCATATTTTTCAGTTTCTATTCAATAATTCTATTTATGACTGGTTTTATTAATCTAACCATAATCTAATTGCAATTAGATTATTAAAATCCAGTCATAAATACTAGAGCTTTTTAGTCAACATATATGAACTATTTTTTAAGAGCTATTGCTTATGTTAAAAACATACTGCCATTTTGTTATTGAATGTATTTAATTTCAGCCCTGTACTAGAGCAATGATAAATGAATCTGATTCAGTGCTGTGTCCACTTTTCTTTTTTTGCTCCCTAAAGAAGGAAGTTCAGTTTACATTAACGTGTAAGCCATCTTGGATGAAAGAATAACAGAATGTACTTATTTTAAGTAAACACTTCTTAATCCCCTGGGGATTATAGCTATTAAATCTTGAATGTCTTTTAAACAAGGCAGTCTTATATACAAGCTACGTGCAATTGCCTGTCTCAAAAGGAATATCTAAATAAGCAGCTGAGTATGGGGGCTGTTGCTTCACTGCTGTTTTATGCTATACAGCATGTATGAGTGATGGAAAACCTTTGTGTTGCCATGGGATAAAAACTCCACATTAGTGGAACCTCAAAGGCATGAGCGTTTTCACACAAGTATATTTGGAAAGTGAAGAACGTTAAGAACCTCTTGAATGGTTGCTTTGTAACTGTAACGCCACAGTTGCAGCGACTTCCTGTTGTCCACAGTCAGGAGCTGCTGTTAAACTCTGGTAACGTGACTGATGACTTGGGATTTTTTAGTTGCCTTTTGCTGGTAAAACATCATGGAAAGACTTAATGGTAATTGCTGATCATTAAAACAGTGCCATCAGTGCTATCATTGGTGTGGCCTTTGACAGACTGTATATGTCACTTACATATTAGCTACGCTTAAAGTTCAGTATGACTTCACTTTACAAACAAGAAAATACCTCTTATGCTAATTTGGTAATTACTTGTAACAATCTAAATTAGAATGCATATGATGGTTCTCTGCTGGAAACTAGCAATAGAGATGCTTTTTACTCTTCTTTTGTGTTTTACACTGGATTTACTTTTATTTTTGAGACCATAGCTTGCTTTTCCCTTGCAATAATCATATACATCATTGATACTTCTTTTTTTAAATGTTTATTTAATGAACTGAACTTTCTTTAATAGGTGAAAAGAAGGAGAAGAAACAACAGCCAGCTGCTGGAAGCAGTGATGCAAAACCTGTAGATGTTTCTCGCCTGGATCTTCGTGTTGGCTGCATTATTACTGCCAAAAAGCATCCGGATGCAGACAGTTTGTATGTTGAAGAAGTGGATGTTGGTGAAGCAAGCCCAAGGACTGTTGTCAGCGGTTTAGTGAAACACGTTCCTCTGGACCAGGTATTGACAAAATTATCTAATGATAGATTTTCCTTTCCTAAAATATCTTAAGGCCTTCAGCTGTTTATAGGATGTGGTTTCATTCTACTAAAAGATGTTTACAGTCATGAAAACAGAAAATTTAGCAGGCAGCGAGTGGCTTAAACTCCACAACAGAGTCTGCCTCTGTGCTGTTTCAGTTGGTACACTTCTGTGTTTAACATGCATGGTGTGTGTATATATGACTTCAAGATTACATTTTCCTTTCACACGTCTTCTAGAGCATTAGTGAAAAGGAGGATTTGAGTGAAGGCTGATTCTGAATTCAAATGCAAGCTTGGCAATTAAAGCAATATTGTATAGATGAACTGTAAAAGTTATGGAGGAATTGATCTTAGTGTGGAAAAGCTACATTTTCTCAAATGCCCTTTCAATCGCTATTCACACCCTGTTCCCATGGTAAGACTGCAAATATAGGAGGCAATTAAAACTGTAGCAGTTAATGAACTGAGAAAAATGACTCAGTACGCTGTTCTACACTGATAGCTTGATAGTGTCCAGCTACTGCATTTTCAATGGGCAGAAATTCCAACGGCTCATCTTGAGCTGTCCATTCTCAAAGATGTAGAAAAAATATCTTAAAAGCCTTTCTAAATAAACTCACAAACATGAAGTACAGAGAGTGCAGTGACAGTAACCTGCTCTCTGTCTGGAAACAAATAATCCAAAGTACTCATTAGCACAGAATTAGGGATCGTTCTTGCACATTCATTGTAAAAAGTTAGTGTGTCTGGCTTTGGTTTTGGCAAATCTCTATAAGACAGTAAATTCTTAGGGCCAAGCTTCCATCTTTTTATGTTTTTTAAGTGCTTAAAGATGTGAAGGCCTGGCATGTGACTACTGCCATATATTTAGATAAAAATGTATACATTTGTCATGGAGGCACCCACAAAACAGACAGCAGCAGCTATCAAAATAGGGCTTTCTTTTAACCAGAGTTGCCCAGCACTCTTCCTGATCAAGCAATATAGACATCATTCACCAAAAATGCAGCTATTTATGGTTGGCGTGTTTGAGGCTGTTGTGTTTGTATCATCTGATTTTACTTTTGGTTAGGAAGCACAATGTGTATCTTTGTTAATATTTTGGTATGCAGCACAAGTTATTTATGGATATGAAAACTTGATGTATGCCCACTTTATATGTTGTACATTGTGGTTTTGTGCACCATTGATGGTGGTGAAGCCAAGGCAGAAGTTGCACCCTCAAGTATCATATATAGATAGATACACGTGTCATCAGTTACAAGGATGTGGAACTGAAGCACGAGTTGTTCTGTGCCAATGCTGAACTCTCAGCAGCTGCAGGCAATTGGAGAACATCCTGAAATGTCAGCAAGAATTGACAGCTCTTCCGCTACTGCATTTGGCTTTTTGAAGTGCTCCTAACATCAGTATCATACTTGAAATTCAGACAATTCTCAAGTGTCACTTTTTTTTTTTTTACCTCCTGAAATCCCCTTTGACCTAAAAGATCTTCATCTTAGTGACCAGAAGTGAAGGACAAGAGTGCAGGGCATGTATCTTAAACTTAGGAAGAGGAGAAAAGCCAACCATCAGCCTCCAGAAACACCATCATACAACCATCCTTTGTGAGAGGACATATTACAGCTGTATCTGTTGTGAACTTTGGTTTTAACTCATATTCACTAGCCATTGCAGTCTGTCACCGTATCTGATTTTGAGATACAGAGGGGTAGTTAGTTGATAATCAGTTATACAGGTAACTTCAGGGGTTACCTAAGAAAAGAGCAATTTGGGACTTGCACTTGAAGGGTAAGGTCTTCTTTTTTCTATATGGTAAACTTCAGGATTAACTTTTCCTCATTCATTCTACTAGTGTGTTAGGAAAATGCATTGTTTTATTCTGAACATGAAGTAGCTGTGTGTCCAGCCACAGATACTGTGACAACTAAGATTTTTGCTGAAACTAAAGTTTTTCACTAATTGAGTTATCAGTTTTGAAATTCCTGGATTTCTGAAACACAAGGATTGTGTTTTTGGAAGGCCAGTGGAGGTTGTTACTGTTTCAAGGAGATAACATTTGTATTTCTTTGCGTATTCTCAGCTCATTTATGTATCAAACACCGCCTGAGATGCCAAAGCTTTATCAGTTCCCTGTAGACAGACTTGCTTCTGTTTGTGTCCTTTTTAAGTGTAGAGATTTGCCCTATTGCTCTTAACCAGAATTGGCTTTACTGGATAATAACATATACACAGAAGGAAGCAAACACTTACTGTCTATCTGTATCTGTGTCACCTTCAGCCACTCTGCGGTAACACCCCATATATCTGATAGAACTTTCCACATACTGGGCAAGGGAGTTGGGTTTTGGGTTTCTTCCTTTTTTTTTTTTTAATTTTATTTCTGTCCAATCTTGTCTATCTGTCAGGAAACTTCCCAGTTTATTTTTGGAGTTACTTTTGAAAAATGCAAGTTGTTTCTTTTGTTCCTGTAATTTATGGGGTTACAGAGAGTGATCATTAGTAGAATTACCGAATCTGACTCTTTGTAGCTCACACATTTCAGGGTTTTATCATTTACTGTAGAAAGATCTCCTAAGGGCAGTGCAGATAGAACAGTACCCAAACATCAGATTCCTTGGTGGTTCATAAACAATTATTTTTGCGCTTATTATGCATGAATACAAAGAGGCTTAATACTGTAATTGAAGTCCTGTTTTCTGAAAACATTACAGTAAGTCCCTTCTATAAAAATCAGCACAACCCATTAAATGCACTGAAAAAATCCCACAAGAGCTAAAAAGTTTTGCATTGTTAGGAAACATTTATTTACTTCTATTTTTTTTTTTTTTCTCTATAGTTGGAAAATTGTCACTTATCTGAAGACAGTTTTAAAAATAGAGCCATTTATAATAAAAAGGAAAATAACCAGCCATTGAAATAACAATGTTCTGGTTTTGGCTGACCATCTTGGGGCCGGTTTTTCTTTTTCACTTTATAAAAATATTTATTTAGCATTGTGGATTTTCTTACCATTTATTTGTGAAATCAATGCATATATCTTAGTATTAGAGCAGTTTTTCAAAAGCGTTTGAAGATACATCCTAGTAAAAGTGATGGACTAATGTTTGTTTGAAATGTTGATAAATACTTCTTAATTTTGTAATAGTAACCAACTTCTCATACAGAAATCTCATGCGATATATATATATGTAAACATTTGGGCCACTGTGATTGGAATGAAAGGAATGATGTGGTGCTAGTTTGGTTTTCTTTCTTGTTAGTTTGTTGAAGCTGATGATCTTCATTTCTGTATTAATGCAGTCTGGTTTTGTTAATTGTATAATTTGTAATAAAAAACCAGCGCTTTTGAAGTCTAGAATTTTTTCCGGTTAAACTAAAGCAGAGTACCAAATGCAGAAATCTTGGTGTGTTTTGTTTTGTTTTTATTCTGTGTATCCATTTACTAATTGTTATTCAGTGCTAGATAATGTCTACAACTTGCATTTTAGACTCACTGACATCTTACGGCCATTTCTTGTGTTTTGGATGATTTATATCAATAGCAATAACCTGGCATTTTTTTTGAAGCTTTAGTCCATGAGCTAGTCTAATATGTAGCATAGGTTGGTGGGTTTTTTCGTTTATTGTTGGAATAAATGGAAATAAAATGGAAATAGTTTAGTAATACTGTATTGAAAGTGGTCTGAAGTGTCGATGTAGAATGAGTAAAGATAGAATACAGGGGAAATGCATTGCCTGTTTTTTGGATTTCTGAATCACACATTTTGTATTTCCATAAGTGTGTCGCAATTCACCATTTACTCTGTTATCCACTTGCCAACTTTCAAGTAGTTTAAATTTATTTGTTACTGTTGGGCCAGTATTCAAATTGCACATCTGTTGCTATATACTTCTCATACTCTTTTTAACGTCTCTTCATTTGTAATTCTGTTGTTTTAATGAAATAGTTGGAGTCCTCAAGCATGTGGCATTTAAGTACTCACGTTCTTCTGTTTTCCTCCTCCAAGATGCAGAATCGGATGGCGATACTACTCTGTAACTTGAAGCCTGCAAAGATGAGAGGCGTAGTATCTCAAGCTATGGTGATGTGTGCCAGCTCCCCAGAAAAAGTGGAGATTCTGGCTCCCCCACCTGGGGCAGTACCTGGGGATAGAATCACTTTTGAAGGTTTTCCTGGTAAGTAGGTATATGTGAAATTGGAGGAAATAGGTACGTCAAGGTTGCCTGAGTGTTTAAGCAAATAAACCAGTATTTCAAAGTTGGTTGCATTTTTAGTTGAACTAAAGGGTTGAAAATACTTAACCACCTGCCAAAAAATGGAAAGTACAGGGAAATAACTGTAGTTTGAAGAAGTTGTGTAGTACTTTTATATAAGATTATCCCCTTTCTTTAAGTCTCAGTAAGTAATTCTGCTTTTGAAATGTGTGGACAGACATATTTGCACTTTGCAAGTTACAATAAGCAAGTGTAAAGCATCTTTCCTGCTGTCTCACTGTAACGTGATGAAGTAAAAAGTTCCTAGTTCCAGCTCCTCCCCCTAATGAAAGTGTCATAACTTGAGGTAGGCTTTTTTTTGGAGGAGGTGGTGGAGGAAAAGATGGAGAACATTGAAGGGAGTGGAATTCTCCTATTTATGAGAGGAACCTATAATATTAAAAGTATCAGGGTTTTTTTATCTGAAAAGAAATGACTTTTTGGGTCTCCAAAGACAGACATTGGACTTCTTCCCACTTAATTAAATCAATAAATCAGTAATTTTTTTTTCAGAACATAAATAAGAAAATAATAAAATGTATACTTTTTCAAAAGATGATTTTTATTTATTTTCTTACTTCCTCCATCTCCCCACTCATCTCCCAAAATGATTAGTTTCTCATTCTTCATACTGGGAACTCAGATAGGCATCAGAGATATAGCACGATGGTGAGCTTCCCTCCTACCCAAGTGCAGTTCATTATTCACACAGGCTGGAAGGGAAACGGTCAGATCCAGTTTCTCCTGTTCCTGTCTTTGTCAACACTGTTATTTTGTTACCTATATCATGGTTTTAAGTGTTTTTCATCAGGAGATGCTCGCCCATCATGCAGTAAGAAAGGCACTCAGGCTCTGTTAAGTATAACTTAAAATGCAGTTTGTTAGAGCTGATACTGAAAAGAGAGAATAATATAAATCATCTTACACCACACAAATGATGGGAACTCCAGGTTGGGCAGCATCACACAAGCTCCTGACCCGTGTGCAGCATGCTGGGCACTCCCTGTCCATAAGAGTTTGTTTCTTCTGGTCATTTGAGCTATTGTATTTACTTATTTTGACTGTCAGAAAGCAAGCAAGCTTGCATGAGAACTTGATGCTGCACCGTTCCATAAAGGTGAGGACACACAGGTGGCTCAGTTACTGGTTCCACTGGTGAGCTGCCTGCAGGCTCCTCTGTTAGAATCAGCCGGCTGGGGTTATCCTGTGCCCTAGGAATTTGTGCAGCACAGCACAAGCTCAGACCTACTGAGGTCAACTCTTACATGGATCACTGAGTTCTTGATGAACAGTGCTCTTCTCATCAGGATTACTGCATCATGCTATCTTAAGAAATAGTGGTCCAACTCCCGTGTTGGGTAGAGTCATGTGTGTGTGTGCATTTGTCAACAAAGTATTCATCTTCAGGATGAATTCATGGCTCAAATGTTGGCTTTCACTTGAGAAAATGGTGTAGCTTTCCATTTTCAACACAGAAACTTATTAACCTTTTAAAGCTATTGTACCTCTGACAATTTCTAGCTGTATAGCAGTGGTCTTATTTATTAACTTCTTGACAAGTTCAATGCTTTAACATGTTTGCATGAAATACCTTTTTAAAATATATACACGTATGTATGTATATAGATATTTTTATACTTCTCATGTTTGAAACTCCTCTAATAAAATTCGATTGGCATATGATAAAGGAAGCAAAGGTCTATTTAGGTGTTTTTGAAACAGGAGGAAAGCTCCGCTTGCAGAGATTTAGTGCTCTGATTGAAAATATTTTAAAATAATACTCTATTTAAGGAGTAAATCAGTCTTGCAGTATTTCTTTCATTTTTCGTTTTCTTATTAAAAATATACCAAGCTTGCTAGTTGAGATACAGAATTGAAAAATGGTACTGAAGTCTGAAACGCTTCAGCGATTGTGTTGACTAAATTGTAGGAATACTCACTTATAACTTCTAGCAGTTATAGTATATCTGTGAGTAAAGATAGATTAAATGTTGGATGCTTGACCTCTGCTACGTGCAAAGATACACCCGTATTGCTTTCTGGAAATGGATGTGCAAGAGGTAGTATCAAGCTGTAGAGCAAACCCTTCTAGACCAGAGCATAAGCCCTGCAACACTATGTTCAAGTCAGCTTGGGCATGTGGCTTTTTTGAGGGGTGGGGGTTCTTTTTTTTGTTTAGTTTTGTCTAAAACATAACCTTACTCCAAACTTACATCTCAAGTATCTTTGTATACCTGGCATTTGAAAATAATTTGACGGCTGGTAGTAGTGCTCTTCTCTGTTAGACAGCATATTTATTCTTGCACATGACTAATGAGGTAAGTTTTATCAAAATAAACAATTTGGCTCCAGTTAAAGAGTTGCAAAAAGCTTCTTCTCGAGTTACAGAAACATTTGTTTTGAAATTATTCCCAGATGTTAAAGTACACAGATATTCTGTTGACATGCTGATTCTTAAAAGACATAGAATAAGCTAAAGGTGGTGTAAAAGTTGTACTAGTTCTAAAGTTATGACTTGCAGCCTGTGATACAAGGGTTTGTATGGGTTTCCTTCTGACAGTGAGCCAAAGACATGGGGCTCGAAGTGCCTCGTGAAGGCTTTTGCAGCCCCTTGGAAAAGCGTATATATCGAGGGCTATGGATTGCAGTCTGAAATATGGCAGCTGTTTCCTAATGTTTCATAAATAGCTGCTCAGAAAAATTGGAAGGTATGAAATTAAAGCTAATCATCGACTTTGAAAATAAACCTCATGCTTAGTAAGGCAAAGTAGAGTGATGTGAAGTTACATAAAACTCACTTTGAATAATTTTAAGACTTGCGATTTTTATTATCTTGAAGTGAGTAGGAAGAACAATGGAATAAAGTATTTATGGATGGAGAGTTACTTTCTGATGTCTGCTTCTGTAACTTTGTTGTCTTCTATATTGCCTTTGTAAATTAAGATATAAGATATTAATACTGTTCATTGGTAGGTTTTTGGTTTGCTTTAGTGTTTTGGTTTTTTTTTTTAACGTCTTTTAACTAGAGACTAAGAGTGTTGCCATGTGTCCAAGTGATTAACAACTTTTGGTGGGTTTGTTGCTCCCCTTTCCCCATTTTTCTGGTTTGGATTTGTTTGGAGGGAGGGTTGGTGTTTGTTTGTTTTTCTCTCCTTTTTAAACAGCTGTTTGTTTTTGCTTGAGGGGCTGTTTTTTGTGATGAGTGTTGTTGTTGGGGATTTTTGTTAGTTTTGGGTTGTTTGGTTTGCGTTGTGTTAGGTTTTTTTTCCTAATAAACCTTAATTGGTCCTGAGGGGGGGAGCAACTCACTGGGAGACTAGAAAACTATTTCTTAATTTTTAATGGGGTGGTAGGTCTGCATCTTCTACTCACCTTTTTCATGTTAAAATCTCACGTCCTTCTTAGCTGCTGCCTCCTCAAATGCAATCTGGCACTTCACTGATACTGAGAATCCTTGCTGTATCAGATGTCATTTAATTTCAGTGCTTAATTGTAACCACTTATGTTCTGATTTTTTTTCTTAAAAGTAATTTTAAAGCATAAAGATGCAGCTTGAGTCCTTGAAATTAAAATAGAAAGGACAGCTGGGTCTTGTTTTAGTTTGAAGTTTGAAAGCCTATGAAGCAACAGAAGCAGCAGCAACAATAAAGCAACTCTAAAACACATACAGCTGTCTATCAAGCAGCTTGAAATGTAGCTATTTTTAAGCCTTCTCTCTTCTCTCCACCACACAAAATACTGATGAGATACAGGCTAATTTTCCCTGTCATTTTAGTCAAAGTAAACAAATGGTATTTTGATTCAAGCCAATTGAAGTTTTTTCTGCAGAAACTTGAGAGTTTTCCTGGAAAGATCTTGAGTGTCCTGGAGGAGTGATTTGATAAGGAATGCTGTTGTCTGGACAAGTGTTTTTATAGTTTATTTAAGGCCATTGCCCTTAGGGGAACTTTAACACCATTTTATACTCCAATGCATAAATCTTCAAGATCTGTTGGGCCTTTTTTATATTAAGAACTTTGTCAAATTTCTATTCATGGAAAAGGTCCAATCCATAAGCCATAGAAAAATTATTCTATCGCTTGTCTGTGAATACTGTACCCTCCTACACGGTAATTGCCGTAAGACCACTAGAATTATTGTCGTTTTCACAGGTAACTGAAATCTTCTTTCTGATAGTAGTATAATAGATTCTTTGACAAAATGCTTCAATGCAAAAATGCCACAGGAACCACAAATCTATTAAGTTATATAATAAAATAATAATTCTGGTCTGAGCATCCCTGGCAATTTAGTAAATAACTTATCTCTAAAAACAAAAAAAGAGCTAAAACTGGAGTGCAGCACTGTGTTTTTAATAGGTTTATTTAATCAAAGCTTTGGTGTATGGATGCTCTCCTTCAGTTACATAGTTAATCAACACTCGACTTGATCTTAAAGGTCTTTTCCAATCTAGACAGTTCTGTGATTCTGTTGTAATCCACAGTGGGTTAAGTGGTATTAACTTTTTGAAAGGTCCCATATCACCTCTGCTTTTTGCCCCTTCTTGCACTGAGATATGGTCTGTCAAAAGTTACTGACCTGTTACAAAGTGGAGAGATTTATTGCTTTTTAGGGTAATTTCTTTTGTGATATTTAAACGGCAAGACTGAATATCATGCTGAAATTTGGGACCTTGTATTTGCCTTTTTTTTTTAATCTAAAGATGGTGGGAAGCTCATTAAACCATTACAAGTTTAAATTTATTTTATTTATAGAAACCCTTCTAAATAATATTTTCTGGGATGAAAGAATGCAATGAGGAGAAGTCATAGAAAAATGCATAGCCTAAAGCTCTGGTAGTATTTAAAATTAGTGCCTATGCTAATCTAATATGAGCTCACCACAGATCCCAAGGGAGTTTGATGCAGGATTCCAAAGAAACTTATTAACATCCAAGGCATGCTTTTTATAATAAAAAATCAGGGTTTTTTCTTACTGAAAAAATTCAATTGCTTTTTATATTTGAGGAGAGGGAAGGAAATGCATAATGGATCATTTAACATTCTATTTAATGATTTTATTCATTCATATGCATTCACTTTGGTCTAAATCCAAGTCTTTTTTCATGAACTTGAGCATTGAGCAGGATTTTTACTTTTGTGAAAATGCAAAATTAAATCTAAACGTTTAATTTATTAATGGTATTACTGATTTTTTTTTTTTTTTTGCTTTTAAGTATTAAGTGCACTGTGATTGTGAAATAACTCAAGCGCATTATTAAATCTTGCTATGGCCAGGCTAGCTTACTTAACAAAGAAGTCTGGCCTGGTCTGCTTCTCTTACACAATTACAGATATAGAAACTGTAGAAGTTATACCTCTCTACAGGCCGAAGTAACTTACTTCTGCAAGCATTGAGAATGTGAGTAGTTCGAACCATTGAAAACATTTAAAGGAGAAAAACAATAGAGCAGGCTGGAATGAGAGTAGTTCATTTAACTGCCTGATGGTCAGCCTGCCAGGAATACATCCAGCTGCTAGAAACGTGTATGTTAAAATCCCGGTATAAGTTTTTGTCCTGAACTTTTGGGAACACAGAGTAGTGGAAGATGAGTGCTTGATATTCTACTCACTTTGAGAGCTGCTTGTTTTCCTTTAGGAACCCATTCAGAGGGTTGCAGGGAAGATGTGTTTACTAGGAATTGTGTTTTGATTCTTGTTTTTTCTGAAGCTAGTTTGGACATAATGGTGCCAATATTGCACTGCAAGCAAGTAAAAATATATGTATCTTATGTATCAACAGTGAAATAGCATGAGGTCCCTTTCAGCATTTAAATATGCTCTATTTTTAAAACAAGGTTTATTTGTCCCACTTGTGTTACACACAAGAGGTCAAAAGCACCTGACAGGATTATGATTAAATAACTTCTAAAATGAAATCTCTGCGTTCTTTAAGAGAATCTGCATTGTATTAGAATTAAGAGATTAAATTTACTTGACCTTTGCACAGGAAATTATTGTACGGCGAATCGGTTGTCTTGCTTTATCTAGATTATGTCAGCAGGCAGCAGTTTATTCAGAATCTTAACAGCAAGAGAGCTATTTTAGCTTGGTGGTTTGGTTCCTATACTTTACATTTCATGCCTATTGAAAAATAGGAAAAATATGACTGAAATCCTTCATTAGTCCACGTAATTTAACACTGTTTCAAAACAGTAGAAGAAACCTGCATTTTGTTGCATTAGAGATCCTTAAATAGATTTGCTAATGTAATTAGACTGTCAGTACCTTTAGGATGCAAGTAGCTTGTACTTGTGTACACGTAGAAGCGGGGAACTCATAGAGGCTGAGGCCGTAATTGCTGAAACACAAGCTGACGTCTAATGCTTCTATTATTTTAGGCACTAGAACTTGTCATCAAATTATACAAAGGGGAGCAGAATAGTGTTGACATTTGGAGCTGAAATTATATGTCAGTATCTTAATTTTGGACTACTCTTGTCTAAATTCAGTATTTCTCAACTGTAAGGGCACCTGCCAAATTCACTTAATATTAATTCCTTATAAAAATTCATTAATTCCTGAACTTAAGATGCTGACAAGCCTGTGTGTTCATGAGTAGTGTATTTCTATGGTCCACATCTACTTGATTCCTAGGAATTCCTTTTGTCTCTAGTAAATTTTGTAAACCAACAACTAGCAATGGTTGATTTTCTTCCTTTTGGCAGTATTTGTGGTCTTTTACTTGCAACCTTTTTTCCCATGAAAGATCAGCATTTTAAGAAAGGCTTTGGAGACATTTCCTGGACAATGCCTAATTCTGATTAAAGTTTTCATTTTGAGAATTGCAGATAATCGATTGGGTTTTGTTTGTCATTTGTGGTTGGTTGGTTGTTTTTTTCCATAAGTCTGTGCAGTGATGCTGTGTGGACTGTCACAGATGTGTAAATACATAGAGCTCGTGCTCTGCCTTCTGTGCTGTGTGCTATTAGGTTATTATTTGTTTTCAAACAGGAGATCCTGAGAAGGAACTTAATCCCAAGAAGAAGATATGGGAGCAAATCCAACCTGATCTTCATACCAATGACCAGTGTGTTGCTACGTACAAAGGAGTTCCGTTTGAAGTGAAAGGGAAGGGAGTCTGCAGGGCAGAGACCATGGCAAACAGCGGAATTAAATAAATAAATGGTTACTAGAAGCTTTTTCAGATGTTGAAATGGAAAGTAATGCGAGCACAATAAAAAACATGACTATATTACCCCTGAAAAATGCATGGCTAATACCTCTTTTGTTTGACTCTTCTTCCAGAGGTACAGAATGTGTTATGCCTCCAACATTTTTACAATTCACTCATTCACCAGGCTTACTGTCCTTGAGACTAAGCGTTGTCAGCGGTCATTAGCCACTCACTCAGTGCTCAAGACTTAATTGCCAAGGCTTGCTCATGGTAAAGCTGCAGGCAGGTAAGCGTGTTTTCTGGACAGCTAAAAGGTTTAGAAGATCTATGGAGCAAGAGCATCTCAGTAAGGAAAATCTCTGCCATGTCCCTTATGTACTAACCACTTCAAGAAGTGCGGGACTAGCAGTTGGTCAGTGCAGATCACAATCGTCTTCATTCTTCTAGTCACCTTTAAGTAGTTTTTATCCCCTTCTTCCAAGCAGTTTTCAGATATGTTATAAGCCTTTGTTCTTGGCTTTGTTGTCTCAGTAGTCTGCAGACAGTTGTAATGGGAAGATTAAACTATGGCCTTTTATGCCCTAAGATACACAAATGGATATACTTTCACGTCCCACAGTTACGCTGTTGTAATATCAATGAGATCAAAGCTGTCATTTTACTAAAATAGTTACCTAGTCCACCTAGATATTTCCATTCAAATGAGATAGTACTAAGGAAGAATGTATAGCAAGAAGATTGCAAGAGCTAGTCAGATACTGCCAAAATAATAACCATTTCCCATGTTCAGACAGGTATTAATTGAGCTGATTTTTTTTGTTTTAATATATTTTTATGCAATGATATTTGATACAAAAGATGCTCTGGTTTTAACAGAAACAGCTTCTTCAGTTATTACAATTAGAATTGTTCCACAGTAATGTAGTACAGGTCGTTATGGATGCTATGGTAATAACCTTAAATTACTACTTTTAATTCTTGTCTTTTAATAATCTGAAAGTAACTACTTTAGATCACTTGACAGTAAACCTTTTAAATAACTCTTTAGAGATACTTCAGATATTTTGGCATAAAATATTTCATTAACTGGTTACCATCTAACCAATGAAACAGTAATTGCTTTTTTAACCACTGAAATAAAATAAGTTAGCCACTCTGAATTTTGTAGGCCTTGAACTTCATACAGTAAACTGGAAGAGAAAATAAAATTACAATGATACGACACTGAAAGAAACAGATGCAAAAGAAGAGATGAACAGATTTCTTTTTTGAATGAGTTTTGTATGTGCGTATAAACTCTTAATTTTTCATGCATTTGTGAATAAGCACTTGTGATTAGTTCTTTAAAATGTGCCAAATAACATTAAGCACATGGGAGCTATTGTGTCTGCCTTGTAAATTACATATCCCATAACGTCTTTTATTAAACAAAATTCTTGAAGTTCAGAATCTGAGTTCTAACTGATCCTGAATCAAGGTAAGGAAATAGTTTTACAGTAGATAAATCTTAGCTTTTAACACTGGAAAGCTCTTAACAAACTTTGGAATTCGGAGGAACTTCTGAAAGCTTGAAGAATTGAGCCAAGAGGCTCACTCACAGTCTGAACTTGTGCGTTTTTCACTTTTTTCTTCCAAATCTGTGTTCCGTATGAACAGCAATATACAATCTGGTGTAGCGTAAAATCTGATTTGTGACTACATGTGTATTAGGAGCATGATACAGAGCAGTAGCTTGTTCCGATTTTGTGGTTGAAGCCAGGATTCTGGATGCAATAGTGTGAGGTACTCTATGAAGGGCAAGTAGTTTGGTCATCTAATGAGATATTTCTAACTGTGTGTTCAGAGGTATTTGATATGGATGTGGAATTTTCCAGTTGATGGCTTCTACTCTTTTATTTCTATTAAATGTTACCTACCATAGAAAATAGACACATGAGCACCTGAAAGCCAATTTATTCCTTGTGTTTAAGTAGAAGTGTTTGATAATTATTTTGTCTTATAAAATTCAAGAGCTTTCTTAAGACAATAACTCTTTCCCCTTTAATCATGCTCTTCTGGTTGTCTAGAAAAATGTATTTATGCTGTACTGAGCTCAAAAGTGACAGCAGAGTACTTGAGGCCTCGTGCAAGTACGCTTCTTCACTGCATCCAGCCTCTTCGGCCTTGTCTGCATGAGTAAGAACAACTGCAGTGAAATCCTTCCATGTGGGACCCAGAAGTTCCTGTAATGAAAACCAAATCTTAGTTATCTTTTCTTGTTCCCTTTCCCCGCTCCCACCTCATATACTTATGTATTAACAGACCAGTTATATGTTCTTTTCCTGGCGGTAATCCAGTTCATGCTATCTGAGTTGCTGAAATTTCTGGGGTTTTTCACCTTCCCAAGACACTGACATCTACTTTCAGTGGAAATATTTGGTCATGCAGTACTGGTAGTTCTCTGTTCTCTCGCTACAGATGTTAATAGAATTTCTCCAGTTAAAAAATGTCTATGTAAATAAGAGGAAATGGTTGTTTAGCCATGTCACATGAGTTTACATCAGTAGTTTCCACATATCTGTATTTCTGCACTTTTTACAGCTCTTTGAATTTTTTGTTTTTTAAATCCCCTTGCATTGAAAAAATAAACGATGAATTTCTATGTAACACCAACTGCAATTCCTACTGTATCCCATAGAACTGAATTACTCTCAGCAATTCAGGAAAAACACAAATCAAATGCATCAACCTAAGTGATGGGCCAGAGAGTTTGTCTTTAACTGCCATCGCTCATCTGATGGAGAGGTATAGAGAAAACAAGCTGCTTTTTTGTCAATAAGTACAGAAAATTTTAATATTAATGAGAGATTTGGCTTTTATTTGCAGATGTTAATTATGTTCCAACTTTAGTCCAATCATGTGAGCTCCTGTGTGTGACGAGAAGCCTACTTTGATAATAAAGTCCATTTTGCAATGATCTTAGCTCTGTAACCTGAATACCAAGCTGTATAAAGCTCTTTTAAAGGATCTCTTTCTACTTTCAAGGTAAGCAGGGAGTTAGAAAAACCTGGGGTTTTGACAGTTAGTAATCTGTTTTAGATACTAGGGATGAAAAAAGAATAAACCCATACAAAATTTTGGCATAAGCTATCTGAGGAAGTGTCAGGTTACCAGTTTTGGAGGGAAAGGATGGTGTGTTGATTTGCTGAGGACTCCAAGTCAATGCTAATGTTAGTTGTGACATCAGTATCTGCCACTCTCTCAATTCTTAGGCTATGTTATTGAAGTAAAAGAAAATTCAGAGATATTTAAATGCTACTAATCTTCTACTGATATGCCATCTTCACTGATATGCCACCCCTAATTGGCAGAGGATCATTGTGAAAACTCCTGATAAAGGTAGTCTTCATACTAATGCCTTCTTGGAATGACATACTGAAATACAGCCATTGCTGTTCATATTCCCTGCACCCAGGCAGATGTCCTGCCCTGTTTATTTGTGGCTGATAAAATCACAACATCTGGTTGTTTAAGGGGAGAATAACAAAAAAGCCAACCGTTATATAAGCTGGGAGCCAGTTGTAGTGATGAGACAGAAGTAGGTGTTGTGTTCTTATTATTTTAAAACATGCTTTGTTTCCTTCCCAGTCTGGCTTTTAAACATCCTTTTAAAGAGAAAAGGCATGGTGGCATCTCATCCTTTTAATACCCACATGGACTTGATCGAAAAGTCTCAAACTGGAAGCATTATGAATTTTCATTAGCTTAAAGTAAAAATATTTTGAGTAAATACTGCTTTCTATTAAATACTATTAAGTATAGAGAGGTGGAGAAATGTGTGAGGAAAAAAAGTAACATTGAAAACAAGTATACATAAACTGGCAATGAGTAGGAGTGTTTTGAACCAACTCAAACTACCAGAAGGGTGAGAAGTAGCCTACCAAGAGAGGCTAATCAAGCACATTTTGAAAGTTACTTTTATATTTATATATAATGTATAGAAATATATATTATATATTGGTATATTTTTTCCTACATGTATATCATATCTTTAGATATAGACAGGTGCAAAGTGTTACGTGCAGACTTTGGCAGTAACTGAAATCCTTTGTTTCTTTGGAAGTCATAGAAACCTTGTTCATCTGAGCAGATAAACTGAGTAATATCTGTTTGCTGGTTTGTTTTGGTTTATTCTTCTCTCTTCTCCAAACATAAGTATGCATGGTAATGAGAAATCTCCAACTGAAAAGAAAGCCATTCCTTTTTGGTGTCTCTCCCTACGTATCTTGCCTACTTGTGAAAACTAACCTTTCCCTCAAGGGCTTCAAAATACTTGCTTCCAGTCAGTTATGCAACTTTCCTTAGCCAGAGTAATTTATGGTAACTGTCTAGTTCTTTTCTCTTGAACAGATACAGCAGTAGTGACAGTGCAGGACAGAGATGAGCATCCTTGCCTCACATCAGTCAGATATTTTGCATGATTTTGGACCTATTGCATTCTGCTTTGGCCTTACACAGAGTGCAGGAGAGTGAGGTAACCTGACTTTTAGTTATTTTGAATAGCGTTTCTCTTCAACAAGCTAGATCTGTCATGATAAAGTAGTTTCTGAGAGAAAAGCTTACTTTGACAGGTAAATTTGATTCCTAAATTCCTTTGGGCCGAGCCCAAGTACAAAAGAGAGCGGTCTTGCCCCTCCTTTCTCTGGTCTCCGGTTTAGTGTGATAAGTTTCAACTTAACTGCTGTTGGGAAGCAGTTTTCAGCTGCACTTTTCTATTTCACTTTTGCGGTCAACTTTTCCATACCTATTGTCACCTGAAGACAAAAGAGTTCTGTTAAGGCAGGGACTTCTGTTTATTTTTTTGTTACCTGGATGAGCTGAATGGTGTGATCGCTTTCATCCGGACACAGAGGCAAGTCAGCCCTCAGGACAAGGAGAGCTAGGTGCAGGCCTTCCTTCCCGAAGTGGTGAGCCAGGGCTGATCTCACTGCCTCTGTCACCTGCTCTTTACTCAGACTGCTGTGAGGGTAGCTTGGAGTGTCAAGAACTTGAACATGGAGAGCTAGCTCACAGCCATTTCTTCGTATAACCCCCGAAATGCGGCAGCTGCGCCCAAGGCTGCAACATGTGGTCACAGAGCTTGGGGAGCGACGGCTCTCAAAGTCTGAGCTGCCCAGCAGGCTGTTCCCAACAGCGCTTTTGCCAGTCTGAGTTCTTCCAAAGACGACAAGGTTGATGGTCATCTCATTGCTGTCTGCCATTGGCTGTGCTTTTATCCACAAACCTGTCACTAAGTGAAGAGCAAATGACGTGAGCTGTTTCAGATAATTTAGGAAAAAAAAAAAAAAATCAAGAAAAAAATTGCAGGCTTCCATATCTTTTGAGTGTTCTACCCTGGCTGAAACGTTCTAGGGAGCATGTGCTGTAGATAGACATTCACTACAGCACATACACCTCTGTCTTACCCAGGGACAGAGCTTTGCTGTTCTTCTTAGTCTGCTGTTTGGAAATAACAAGACCCTGTGGAAGGTGTCACAGGTGCAAGAGCAACAGGCTGTGTTCTTACACTAGCAGAAACAGAAGGCCTGGGAAAGAATCAGATGTAAGAAGAATTTTGGGAACAAGTGAAGCAGATAAAGCTAAGGAGAGGTAGAAGAGAGGACTTGGGGAAACAACTGCAGAGAACAGCGTTAGCGTGCAAGGAGAGTAGGTTATGAAAAGGAGGGAGACTAGGGGAGGAAGAAGAGAATAGTGACAAATACATACTGCTGCTATTGAGTGACCATGTTTCAGGATGTGAATGGTTTTTTTTTTTTCAGGAAAAGAAAATGGTTAGTCAAGGAGAAGTAGCTGTTAAAGGAACACCTTTTCACAGTAAAGAACGTCTTAGAATAAGTCTTTAATCAGCTACCTCTAGAGTTGAAATTGGCAGTTGTCTGAAAGGACTTTCTGATACAGGTAATGAGGAAAAAAAAGGAGGGCTGAAATAGTGAATGATTCAGGTTCTAACCCTATATAAAATTGAGACTATACAAACTGTTCTGTATAAGCTGTTCAAACTTTTAGACTTATGGCACAGTTAGTGGAAAAGCAAGTGTTGTTTCCAGTTACTATAATTGTTCATAAGTCCGCTCATTCTCTTTGTACTTTTCCTGTAATCCAGTATCTGAGGGGTTTGGGTTGATTTTAATCACCTAACAGGAATCTATGAGTAAATTCAGAGGTGTTTCAGCTGGAAAATCATATTGGCACATAAGTAGTTGATTTAAGTAATCGGTGACATGTGAACTTAAGATTTATTTATTTAAAGATACTGTGTTTAGGTACTTATAGAAAGACTGGATGCTTTTAGAATGGGATCTCTTGTGGTTAATTTATTTAGATTCTTGCATGTGCAGTTCAAGCTTTTTGCCTTATATTAAATCCATGCCCAAATCAATCTTTTCAAATAACTTCAGTACAAAGCCAAACATGCAAAAACTATTAACATACTAATTTAGTTACAGGCAACATTGAGTTCTGTACATTATGATCTTCCTTACTGAATTCACAGTGAGGTTGTCCTGGGGTTTTTCAATGCTCAGTCTCCTTTTGTTTTTCTTTTGGTAAGAACACCTTTTAAAAAAGACACCTTATGAAATGGTTTTCATCAGTTATTCATGAGTCTCGATGTGCATTATATTCTTTTTCTGTAGCATAGTAATATGACATAGTGGACATGCATTTGTGCATTCTTTTTAAAAATAATTATCAAGGATTTCTTCTTTTCCTGTAAGCAGTCTACACTTAAATACTTAGATAATTTCATGTTATGTCACTTACCTTATTCTTCCTTAAATTCCTCTTGCATTCAGACATCATTCACAAACCATGTGTGCAGCGTAAAAAGAAGTTCATATGTGAACTTTGAAACTAGCAGCGGCAACGTACCATGCTGCGACTGTTACGTACACATTAATCTGGTTAATCTATTACTGATAGATCCTCCTTCAGTTGGCTCTTTGGTCAATAATTGGCACTGTTGAATTTTTGCAACTTAACTGCCATCGCTTTAGTGATTGTATGAAGCTGATATTTTTGAAAGCTGCTTGAGTTCCACCAGCAGTTAAACATGAGAGTGGTAATGAAGGTACTGGGGTTACTTTGTGTGTCGTGTTCTTGAACGTGTGTTAGTATATGCACGTGAAGAGCATATGCACTTTCTCTTATTATTGCAATGAATTAATAATCGCAATATTTTCAAAGTACAGTGTAAACCATATGCAGATGTAAAGCTGTCTGCCTAACAAAGGAGGATTAAAATAATGAAAAAAGTTCCTAATTACAGAAATTGTTGGTGAATCGCAAAGAAAACTGAAGGCTTGCACCACTGCCAGTCCCATGCATTAGCTATTGGCTCAATATCTTGATATATTTCTCTTGCAAGTATCATTGTTTGCCATGCAACATTAAAACCAGGGATTAAAAAACTGTCTAGAGAGCAACTATCACTTGCTTTTTAGACGATTTCCTGCAAGTGGGGAAGTAATTGATTTGAACTCCTGTGCCTTAGTGGAAAATGAATACAAATTTCTGCTTTAATGACCAGGTTCTAGTAATAGAAGGGAAGAGTGGAGGGAGCCCTTCTTGTCTGTTCACAAGGAAAGGTTTAGGTAAGCCTTTCCTCACCACTGTAAATCTCTGGTGAGTGGAGGCATGTGTTTACTCCAGGGCACTAAGATACGTGTCATTACAGTGAGAAAAAGAACCTGGTACGTAGGCTGCGGTGGGAGGAAGAGAGGAAGGTGCTTTCCTGAGCCCGGTCCAGCTAGGGACGTGGTCATCTGAAATGTAGCCCTATGTGGGAGCCTGTAAGTCTTGGTTTACTGCAGTACCAGGGCTGTTCCTGCCTGCCCCAGCAGTGCAGTGAGACCACTTCCTCTAGAAGCCCCTTGTCTCCCACTGTGGCACCACAAGCAGAGCCAGTGCTTTGGCACAAGGTAGGACTAATGGTGCCTTCACAGCCTCCCTGCGTAGATTCACAGCATTCATCATGAATTGACTTCATCGTTTGTGTTACTTGGCTGTAGATGGCTGTGTAATAATTTTGTTGCTGTATGTTTTTAAGAGCACATAGACAAGCTGATTGCTTTCAGACAGCCTACCTGTTGTGGTGAGAGGCGAGACATTAAATCTTGTATTGTTTGTGTAGCCGAGGCAACTACTGATAGTTTCCACTGTGAAAAGCCTCACACAGCCTTCATGTCTCCAGGTATATTAATATCTAAAGTGTATACCAAGGTTGCTTCATTTGCTAGTGGATACAAACTCAAAGAAAACTGGATGGGGGGGTGACTCACTTGGAAAGCAAAAGGGCAGATCAGTCTCCTAAAACTACAGATACTGTGAAGATAAAATCCAGATGCTTCTTTTAATTTGCCTAGAAGCCTTGACTTTGGTTAAATAGTCATGGTCTAGCTCTGTACGTTTGATCAGCTTGTTCCTATACACAGTAACGCCTCTCGTGACGTCTGAGGCAGTATATATCGTAAGAGTTGCATCCAGCTAAGCCAGTAGCCTGCCAAGGACATTGTTTAAGCTGTGATGGACAAGGGTTTAGACTACCAAGAAAGCTAGAATCCCACAAGTAGAGGAGTCTTGTATGCAAAATACAGCTTGCTCAGCTGGAGCAGAACAGGGCTTTTATGCTGACAAGATGGCTGTAAAATTAAGAGTAGTGTAAATAAGGCACTGCTTAAATGATATCTAAAAGTTGGCTAAACAAACTTCCCCACAGAAAAAGGCATTTCTTTCCACTGTTATTGTGAATATAATACAGTCCAAGTTGGGACACATCTGGAAGGTCTTAGAACATCACGGGCAGAGGATTTTAAGAAGTTGTCTTCCTGGGAGGATATGACAGGAAAAAAAATCAAGCTGATTTATATGACACTTGCTTAGGCTCCTCAAAGCACATGGAAAAAGTCTTCCCCAAGGTGGCAGTATCAGCCTGCTCCACAGGTATCGTGAAACTCAGCCGGGGTCCTGGCCCTGGAGTCCTATGCTGAAATGAAATACCAGGTCAGAAATGAGCTAAAGCATTAGAAAATACAGAGTAGTTACAGGAGTCTTCAAATATGTCCTGAAATAAGAAATGGAAAAAGTATTTGTCTCTCCTTTGTTACAAGAAACATGTTTTTTACTTTATAAAATGCAGATAGTGTAGCACCTTAATGAAATTTAACAGCAATAATGGTAAGGTAGCAGTTAAGAAACAAAGTGTTATTTATTGTCCCTTATATGATTTCTTTAATTTATTTTTTTAATTAAGACCTTTATTTTCACTAACTCTTGAGTTATTGACACTTATGGAGCTTTGGATATGAGATCTTGAAGTCTACTGAAAGAGTATGAATTTGCAAAGAACAAGTACAGAGTACAACAAAATTGCCTTGGATGCTTTTTAGCACTGCTGACTGCCAGTAGGTATGCTATTTTTTTGTTTTCTTTGTTTTTACGTAACTTTATTTTTTAAATGCCAAAGACAAAGTCAAAACTGAGCCTATTACAGGTTGACAAGCAGGAGGGCTTCCTGTATTCCTGTAACTGATAGAGGAGGCCTTGTGCTGCTCCCACAGACATACCAAGCAAATCTAGTGAGAAATTGTCAAGAATCTAAGGAAGTAAGGCCCCTAATCTAATTGAAAATAAGCAGCATTTGGGTATCCAGCTTCTTTAATTGTCTTTGAAAAAAAAAAAAGGCTAAAGTAATTTGCAAGTTAGTTAGATTTGTATATATCTACAGAGTTAACTACAGTTGCAATGCATCTTATTCTCACTACTGCGTCAGCTGCTGTTCTGTTGTAGTCCCTTGTGATTGCCCAGTCGGTTTGCACGCACCCTAAACAAGCTCTCTGCAATGCTTGTTAGGCTAGATCTTGTAAACTCAAAGAGCGTCATTTCTCTTTAGGCACATGGCATCTCTTACCATGTGTCATGTTTTAGTTCCCACGCCTTCCCATCCCTTACAGCTTCTTTCCTGATGTGGGCTCTCGTTTTAGCCCAAGATGATGCCATAATAAGTAATTTAAGATGTGCTTTGAATTCATTTTACTTAGAGAAAACCCATTTTATGGATTGCCACACACAGAGGTGGGCTCTTAGCCTTCCCAAACAACGTGAGAAATCTAGGAAGGTATGCAGTCCATGTAGGCAGTGTGGCTTCCGTTCTGTTAGATGTGTAATTTCTAAGAAACGCCAGGCACGTCACTGCTGAGAGAGATAGGACGGATGTAGCAATGCTCTACTTTTGGACTATATTCACAACAAAAACTTCTGTGCTGATCCTAAAGGAACACGCAGATAAAATATGCTAATATTTCCTTTTTCCTTTGCTAAATCCAATCCTTAGTACCCCTCGTATTTCTGAACAAAAGTAAGCAGTTGTTGGCACTCCACAAGATCATGTATTTTCTTTGCAGTATAGGGGGCTGTGCAGGTTCTATGCTACTACATTGGCATTGCTTAAGGGGAAAGGAGGTGGGGTATAGCTGTAGACTAATGCTGCAATTGCAGCAGTTTTTGGACAGTGTCTGTCAGCTCCTCAAGTTCCCATTGTACTTCTTACAGTGAATGATGGGTTCAGGGCAAGTACTGCTGGCAGAAAGGCAGATCAAAGCCCCACCTTGTGTTTAAAACAAGATTGAGCAGAGCTATTGGCACTGTGAACATCAGCCAGAGCTCTTTTCTGTTTGTTTGTTTGTTTTTAATTCTGTTCTCCCACTAAATCACCAAGATCCAAAAGATATCCTTTTCCTTCCTCCTCTGCAAATAATAGAC
>JAVSBS010007097.1:0-20957 GCA_033124195.1 Coracias cyanogaster | reverse complement strand
TAATAGACAACTTCATAGTAGAAACCAATATCTTTGACATGCTGATCTGGTAAGTCTCTGCTGTGGAAGTATTGTATCTGCCATTCTTGGCAGGAATGATAGTCTTCCAAGCACACTGCTTCTCAGTGCGCTGAGAACAGAGCACCGTAACATGCCAGTTAAAGAGGAGCCCAGTCTAACCTTTTTTTCTGTTAGCATGGTTTGGTGTGACATGGCTTTTCAAAATGCTGGGGGATTAATTGTAAAATTGGGCACGTCGCACCTACTGTCACAGGCTGCCGCTTCCTTAACTCTCATACTAATCCACACCTTCTCCAATTTAATGATTTTCCCCATGGCACCATATCACTTTGTTTTTAATATATAAGGAATGTTTTTAATATACCATATTGTGCTATATTGTCTCGACAAAATTACTTAGAGATATTTAAACTGTCTTGTTTTCACTCATGTTGCCAGGATATGTTTTCTCTAATATAAAGGTCGGAGATAAGTCACTAGAGCACAGTTTTGGCCATAGCACTATGGCAAAGCTGACGTGTTTGTCTCTTCACTGCTTCTTGTGAAACATGCAAAATATCCTAAGAAATGAAGGCGATATTGCAAGTAAGACTATATATATAAATAATAGTTGTTTTTTTTAAAAAAGAAAATATTCACTTAATTTCAAAGGCATAGATTTTGGAAAGAAACAATCAGAAAGTATGAAACTGCAGACTTAAGAAAGAATCCTTTTTCTCTTACACATACTTAGCTGTATGAGGTCTCTGACTGGCCCCATACATCTTCTGTTGTGACAGCGTGAGTCAGGGTACCATATTCATTCACCTTCTTGTGATTAGCCTCAAAATTCATCCATGTGTAGAAACATTTTGCCTCTGGGGCAAAAGTCCTGTGAATGGAGAACATACCTGGAAGCTCAGGAAACCCAGGCCTGGCTGCTATTTCTGTAGCATTCTTTCCCATACTCTGAGAAGCTGCATAATTTCTCAGTTTCCTCATCTAAATATTATGAGGAGTATTCACCTCCTCTGAAGATGTGTAGTGGGATTGGTTTAGCTCAAGGGAACAGATTTCTGTAGGGCAGTAACAGAATAAATACAATAACATTGCATTAAAAAAAGAAAAAGGTATTTTTATCACATTGTAAAATGCGCCACAGGGACCCAAATAGGTTAAGACATACTTTCAAAAAATATACCTATGATTCCTGGAAAAGGTGTAACCATTGTAGTACTAATAAACACAGAAGTTGCTCTGGTGCGCAGGATTGAACTGGTCACGCTGCTACTCTTATGCACTCTAATTCTTAGAAGATGTTTTGTAGAATGTCAAGAACATTCATACAGAGTATATGAAGTTTCAACTGAAGGATGTGTAAAAATGGCACCTTTCTACTCAATGACATGATATCTGTGGGTATTCAGGACAGATTTAGTACTCAGTTCCTTCATTTTCTTATTTTCCAGGTTTTGCAGAGTGTTTGTATTTCTATGGATACAACACATGTTGAGGACTTCTCTTAAAATAACTAACCAGTTCATATTTTTGATTCTGATTATTAATCTTACCTGTCTTCTTGTTGTATACCTACACTTTAGAGGCAATATCTTCAATTGCAAAGAGCATTTCTTAAAAATAAAAGTTTAAGAAATTGTAATACTAATTAGAAATACTACACTTTATTGGTTTTGATAGTCATGATAGCTTGTGGACATCAAGCCTGAACAGCTGCTGTTTATATTTGAAAACATTCCAAATAAGCTGTATGTGACCCATCTTCCAATATATTTAATTATGTCAAGCAATTGGACATGCGATGTCAGAAATAGGCTGTAAAAGTTGCCTTACAAGCCAGCGTGGGCTTTGGCAACACAATTGTTTAGGAAAGTGGAATTGCTGTAGATGCTTTATTAAAATTGTGAATAGTGTGTATAAGGAGAGGGTGCAAAGTATACGATTACAAAGCTGGTGTGCGGATTGGCACCATGAGCCCCAGACTCGATAATGAACCCAAATGCTTGTAACTTTCCAATATCAACTGTCCCAAAATACTGTGGAGTTGGAGCTTTGTTACATCAGTATCCTTTCTGCATGAGTGGGACAAAAGGGGCAAAAATCCCCACCCACCTTTCACAGTGGAAAGGATTTAAGAAATCAGAATGCTTCCTCTCTTCAATGCCATGAGTTGTAGCATCTGTAATGTGCTGTGTTTGGGAATGCGGTACCTCTGTACATTGTGGAATGTGTCTAGGATCTTTCAGGGCTTGAATTGCGATAGACTATTACCTTTTTTCAGCAGCTAGAAGTCTGCTTGTGTTTGGTGCAAAATACAGAACAGCATCACTGCTTGTTCTCATGAAATCAAAGTTTTATAGGTATAGACAAGAAAAATAAGTCTATGCAAACACTGCAGACCTGAAAGCCAAGTTCCAGTGAATACTGAAGTAACTAGGAGCAATGGAAGTCACGCCTGAGCTTCAGACACAGCAGAGGGCTGAGAAGTTGCAGGCTGATCAGATTTTTCCCTTGGTTTTTCCACAGTTATGTCACTGCTTGGCAGACTTCATCTGCACACAGTGGAAGCCTTCTGATCTTCAGACAAAATGGCCCCAGGTCTAGCACTCCACATGGCACGCAGAAAGTGTGAGCCCAGTTCCTTCTGATGTCATACACCTTACCTGGTTAAGTCACCAAAATTTTCAAGCCTGGAAATTTTAAGGGTATTAACGACACATGAAGAAACAAATAGGAACCAGAAGAAAGTTTTCATAAGTCGGTTTATATGGGGTTGGTTGGTTTGTTTTTCTTGACTTCTGCAGACCCATTTCCCACTACAAATTCAGCTAACGCTCCCTATCTAGGCTTTGCTTGTTTCCTTCTCCATGTGACTTTCTTTCCAGCCAGGAAGACCTGGGTACAACTTCCATCCATTCAGTTCCTTAGTTGATAGCGGCCTCTGTGCCCCAAAGAAAGTTTCTGGGTTTTTTTTTTTTTTCTTATCAGACATCTGGCATCCTGGAAAAAGTAGTTTCTTGCCAGTGCTTCTAGTGCAAGCCTGGGCCCCCTGTATGGGGAGAGATAACGGGTCAGAAGGGAAGGCTGATGGTTAAGTGGCCTCACTAACCCACTATCAAGTTAATGAACTCTGATAAAGTAAGTATTGTCTCCCCTTCATGTAGTCCATTATGGTTTTTATCCAAATAGTTAAGTCCCTGGTGTATTTTACAATACACTGCACGAAGCCATGAGATGAGTTAAAATGTGGTATCATGCTGTGAATAACTTCTGTGGGAGAAATGAGAGTATTCCATCTAGACTGCAATGCAAATGCAGCACTGCTGGTGGAAATTCAGCTCTAAATTATTGTCATGCAATGTTCAGTAGGCCTTTTCTCAGATCAGAGGTGTAGAGGGGACAGCCATGTAGCAGAGTCCAAGACTCCCAGTAAGTTAACGAAATTTCCGATCTACCAGTTAACTGAACCAGCAGGAATATAATTCAGGTCTTCAAATGAAGGTTAGTTTTGAGTCTGCAAAAATAAACTTATGTAGTGACTTTACATTTTTACATTAGTTTCCCTATAGTTCAAACAGTGCTTACCCATTGTCAGCAGCTAAGATTTTACAAAACCTCTTTTTAGAGTCATCATAAAATCATCAACGGGCCATGAAGAACAAACGAGTAATATTTTTTTTCAGCCTACACCCATAACTCATTCTTTAGAAATGTTATTTGTCTCAAATGAGAGAAGAGATTAAAAAAAAAAAAAAAGAGTTGGAAACTGTAATGCAAGAACAAAAACTTCTGGCTGTCAGCATTTCTGTAACCTTGCAAGACCCAATTTTCATGTCTTAATTTATAATCTTGGTGTAAAGAGGAAACATGTTTTTGTTTTTCCTGTTTCAGATTTGAATAACTAGATGATTTTATAAAAATTCACTGCATTTGCGTAAAAGACATGCTGTTTTTAACATCTGTCAGAGAGCTGCATATTAAATTCCTTCCCTTCATCTTTTGGGTGTTCTGAAAAGTTTTTGAGACTATAAGCTGTTTTTGAGAACTCCTAGCAAAAGAACAAATCCATACTGATTCTAGAAAGTACTTTCTCTTCAGTGTCTATACAATTAGGATTCAGTGCCTAAATTATCAGTTCCCTTAGAAAAGACAAACTGGTGACAAAATTCAACAGTTAGTTGAGTTTTGGTGCTTTCTGGGGTGGCTCTGAAGACCTCTAGTGAAGCCCTATGAAATGCATGTTAAATAGCTTGCTACAGGGGAACAGCCTTAAACAGATGGTAGAGGAGAAATCTCCTTTTTAATTAGAAGTCAGTGCATAGTGATCTGGTACATCTCTGATACCATCGGTTAGATTGTTTGGATATAAAATAGGTTGTCTTCTGGTAGGATGTGAGAGAGTTCACTGGAGGCTGCAGGAGTGTGATAAAGACTTCAGTCATTCTCTAAGAGCTCTAAGCACAGCATTTTTGCTGTATTTTCTCTATCCTTTGAACATATCACTTTGGGAATAAGTAAAATAGATGGTTCCTCGAAAATGGCAAGTAGTAGCTTCTTACACCCACAATTCTACCATTAGCGCCAGAGTTCAACAGGCAGGACATGGAGAAGGCAGGCATCTACCAGAGCATGCTGAGAACACATGATAAATCATAGTACGGAAGGAGTTATAAAAAAAAAAAGTCTGCTTTAGTACATGGGAGATTCAGTGGCTGTAGGAAAAACACACTTTATCATCCTAAGTGCTGCGTCATTCAGTAGTAGTCCACAAAATTTGGTGTGCTGTCTCGCTCCCCATAATAATCACTGTTAAGGAAGGCTCAACTTGTGGACCCTGGCAGCTGAAAAGAGAAGAGAAGCTATGCAGATGACTTCGCAGTGTTTAGAATTTCTGCATTTGGGGAATATTACAGAATTGCTAACAAATTAGTCTATTTTAATTGTAGTGTCATGTATGCATTTCCTGTCCCAACATGTCCATGCTTATTCATAGCACACCAAAAGACTCACGGATTATTTTTTTTTTTGCATTTGAATACAAACAGCATGAAGAAGGTTATTTTTCTAGACATCAGAGAGAATGAAATCAAAATGACCAATTCAAGCGCAGAAAACTTAACAGAAATCTAAATATTGGCCTGGTGTATGCCAGTTAATAACACAACCAGCTATTAAAGGAAATGAGAGCAAAAAGAAGGGGAAGAGGGGATTTGCCCACAGTTTGTATTTAAAGATGGATAAAATGTTAGTAGAAAAGTTGTGATTTGGACTGTAATGTGGTGAGAATAGCTATTTCGCCCTAGTATGAGGATGATGTGCTAATTCAGACTGTATTTTGAATAAGACATATTGGGTGATTAAATCCGCACTTGCACAGACTTTTATTTACAGTGTTTTAGTTTTCAGATTTCTTGGATCTGAACATACCTAACCTCACTGAAATATAAATTTAGACATTGGAGCCGCTTAGCTGCAACTCTGTCAACTTGAAAAACAGCAAATCAACACTTTACAGTAAGAAATTAGATGTATCAGAGGGAACTGGGGGATTGTACAGGCAGAGTGTAATTTGTTACATGGAATATTGCTAAGGAATGCCAGCTATCGGTTGGCAAAGGCATTATATGAGCATGCTTTTGTTATTCCTTTTTCCCTGATACTGGGTTTACAAGGTATAAAACAGAAACAAAAACAAACCACCCACAAAAAAAACAAATGAAAAACAAAACAAAAAACCAGAAGAACAAAACCCCAAAACAACAGAAAGAAGTGGAAAAAAACCCTTGCCCAAACTGAAAGGAAAGAGTGCAGGCATATGTCATCATGTGCTGCATGTCTGCAGGCCCAGCAAGATTACATGACTTTGGTTAGTGTAGGTTAAAATAACCACTTTTTCTTTTCTTTTCTTTTTTTTTTTCCCTTAAAAACCTGCGTGTCTATTTGCATCTGGTATCAGGAATGTAAATTCAGACTATCTGCAAGATCAGGAAAAGGTATTGTGCAGCTGCTGATGGGTCTCTCTGAAAATTAACGTTGCTCCTGGGACAAAAAGCAGCTGCAATTTCTGAGGCTTAGGACAGGAGTGTTGCAGAGGGATGCTCCAAGTAGTGTCCTCCTTCATTCTCTTGCCCCATAGATAATACCTTGCTAATTTCTGGAACTGCTTAGTACCCAAGAATTCTCATTTGAGTCAGAAGGAAGGCACAAGCCTTCCTTCAAGTGTTTGAATTACAATTATGAATTTAAGTGCTTAAATGTGGATGTAACAAAGTTGTCTCCTTGGAAAAAAAAGGAAAAAGAAAAAAAGAAAGCCCCATGTCTCCGTTCTAAGATGGTCCCAGAAAACAGTGCAGGGGTGGTCTCTGGGCTTTGGAACCTGGCTGCAACTCCAGCAAATCCTGCATCGTTATTGTTGGAAGGCTTTGCAGAAGTGTGTTTCAAAGGAGAGACTTTGAGTGAAAGGCCATATGTTTACAGGAACCTTGGTCAAACTTGCACTGGCATAGATGGGAATTTTAGCACTGAATCTGTCAGCGTTTCCTCCGGTTCATATGGCTTTTGTCCTTTTCTTGTGCATCCAGTTTTTCTTTTCTTTGGCAAGGTTCCAGA
The DNA here is from genome assembly GCA_033124195.1 of Coracias cyanogaster. Lineage (NCBI taxonomy): Eukaryota > Metazoa > Chordata > Aves > Coraciiformes > Coraciidae > Coracias > Coracias cyanogaster. The sequence continues at coordinate 14,330 of JAVSBS010007097.1, read as the reverse complement.
TATAAAGAGCATCCACTGGCTACTGAACTGTGCCTTTGTTAAGCTCTTTCCTGCGTTTTTTAGTCTCTTTTGGGTTCGCCTTGAGCCCCATAGACTCTCTAGTCTGCAACTTTTCAGATGCACCAACTGAAAAGAACATAGAAAGAGTTCCAAGCATAAAATTGCGACTGTGACAGTAGCTGGAGAATACTGAACAGGCTTTAATGCGTGGAGGTATTGAGTAAAAGCAGGATGGAGGACTTGTGTGTAGGCACTGTTAAGCTTATTGAGAAACAAGCAAGTACATTGCTCTTGTGTCAAGCCAGTAGAACATGACAATGGTAAAATGTCATTAAGACTCCTTCGATTTCCATGCATAATAGTAACTTTATGACTGTTACACCAGAAATTCCTTTCTACTGTACCCCAGAGTAACTGTTGAGTTCATTTGCTATAACTACAACAGTGCTCTTTTGGTTGGGTATGTTTATAAATCATTTGAGTAATGCTGGTTAAAACTGAAATAACATTGATGTAAGCGAGACCTTTCACTTCAAATTGAGATGGCAAAATATGTTCAGCCTCTTGAGAGGAAATGACAATGAGCTATGGCATACTAGAGGAGAGCTGAGCATTGTAACTCTTGGGATCACGTTGAGAAACTCTTTGTAAGGCCATGGCCTCTCACTTCATATTTTCAAGTGTCTAAACTGACTTTAATTCTGTTCAAAAGGAGGACACTTAGGCTTTTATTTTTCCTTTAAGTTTGCATTCTTATTTCTCTCACAAAGAATGTTACCTCAGAAACATTAAATGGGAAACATGTGCTTCAGGGCTAATAGTATTGCTGCTTTGTAAGGTCAGCTCCAAAGTCTCAACATAAAGGCTTTGTTAATCTAAAGTGAAATAAAAGCAGCTGTCATAAAGTATGTGATATATAAACTCTCATTTAAAGTTGTATTATATTCCTCTTACTATTTTTAACAGTCTGAATTGAGAGAGGGAAAAATATTTACTGAAAGGATAAAAAGCAGCACTTTTCTAAACTTCTCAAGAAAGAGGAGACAAATATTTTGTCACTGATAAACAGATACTATCTTTAAGTACCTTTTCCCCCCCCGTACTCATTTTTTTAGGTCATATATTCTGTCTACAAAAGAATGAGCAGTGTGGGTATTCTGTAACTGAGAAAAGCAGACAAGATAGTTAAATTTCACAGCTTTTTCAAGCTGATGAAAGAACGTTTTTCCTCTTTTTTACAAAGTTCTCATTCCATCAGGCCCAGTCAGGGATTTAATTTTGCTTGATGGTACCAAGGAAAACAATTCTTCAGTGTTTCTACTTCATTTATCTGAGAGTTGCAGTCAACATTAAACAAAATGAAGCATTGCAGTTCATATTGTGAGATCGCAGTGCTGATGAACACTGCAAGTGTTTCTGTCTTCTGCTGCCCCCTCCAATCCCTACCTCGTCTCTCATAAAGTCTAGTGCAATTTATGAGCTTGAGTTACTCCTTGCTACAAGTGATCATTTGGTCTTTGTTGGAACAAATCTAGATGTTGCACCTTGAGGCCCAAGGGAGATAGTTCACATCACAGAAGCTTTGCGTTGCATATGTGATGGGGAAAGGCACTGGCCTTGCTAGGTTGTTTGACAAGAGAGTTCCAGCTATGAAATCCATGGATTCTTGCCTCCCAGGACAGGAACGCAGCAGTTGCTGGATATGAACAGTTATCCTGACAGTTTTCAGTTTGGAATTGGATCTATACAGCTTTTAAGATGCACGATTAGTTATGTGTAGGTATCAGGACAAAAGTTGCTGCTTTTGTAAAAACCATGGGTCACTGCGCGTGTTTGATTCTTCTCTCTAAAGATTCTTTTGCAAAGGCATGCATTAAAAGCAGGACCCTCAGAGGTAACTTGGACGCCAAACTATTCTATCAAGAAACTAAAAACTTCTTGTCAAAGGTAAGGTGTGAAACTGAAAACTAAAACTGAGTGCAAGTGTTGGGTATGAACATTTTCTGAAACTATAATGAGCATTTGGCTATACCAAATTACGGAATAGTGTGCAAATGTGTGAGCGGTTTATAAGATGGTAGTTTGGAAGTGTGCCTTTTCATGTACCTCAGTGAAAAAAGAAATAACTGAGGAAAAACTGAAACTACATTTTCTTCACTGACTTGCAAGTCCTCATCAAAGCTATTACCTTGGCAATCAGAAAACTTGGAATATCTGTAGAGAAGTTTGTTTTGTTTTTTTGTTTTAAAAAAGTATGTGTACGTTTCTTATAGATATCATGGATGTTTATTTTTCTCTTTTTTATCGTTTTCTTCTTAGGGCACAATGGACAATTTAGTTGTGCTATGGCTATATAATCTTTGATAGCTTAGTCAGCAATAAAAACTGATGACAATTTTAGCACTCTACAGCGAAATCTAAGAATAAAAATGGTTTTAATAGAAAACTAAACTAATAGTTCAAAGATTTCTAAGCAGCACAGTGCTTTCCCTCTCCGTTTCAGCTGTCTTTCCATTTTTCTAACTTCAGAATTAATTTCTAGGCTTTTCTTATTGAATACATTTAATAAATTTCATCTTTTCCCTCCCCACCCTTAGTAAATCTTTCTCTATTCATTGTAGATCTTTTTAACTGAGTGTAATTTTATGACAGTATAAAAAGCTTTTGTTTTCAGTGTACAATTATAGCTATTTTTTTATAAAGCCTATATCCATTTCATAACATACATCTTGAGATACTTATTTTTGTGAACTTTAACTGGAATATCCTCAAATCTCTTTTATAACTCTTTTGGATATCTTTCTTTTGTTTTTCATTTTTCTTTTCTTTTTTTGGGAAATCAAGATTTCTCTTTTTACAGTTCTTTAAGAAATCAGAAACCTTATTAAAAACTGTCAAAATGGAAAAAACGTGTTCTGTAAAGCCAGAATATCTGCCTAAGTGTTTTTATGGTCCATTCTTCCTTTTACACAAGATCAAAGCATCAAGGGACAAGAAAATAGGGTGAGAAAAGTCAATTCGAGCTTGCAGAAATCATGCTCGGGCCAAATATTTATCCAGTGATTCATCAAAAATGTTGCAAAATGTAGTACTGGATTTTTAATGATCACAGGTTTCACTGCCAGTTCTGTAGGACATCCTGTTCTGGTGTAGTGCTTTAAAAAAAAAAAAAAAAAAAGTCAAGTAAATACATTAGGTTGAATCATAATTCAGGGACAAGTGGAAGCCACTAATGGGATGGACATACCTCATTATGAAGTGGTGGTTTTTAAAAGAATGTAAATACTTATATTGGTGCTGGTAGAAAACTTGCATTTAATTTGAGAAATTTCTTGAAGAAGCTCCTGCTTCAGCTCCCAGAATCAAAGGATTCCTCAAGAGTGAGGCAAGTTCAAAAAAGAAGTGGTACAGGCACGACAACTGCCATTGCTCACATTTCAGTTCTGCTGAAATATGAGGTGAAACTTCAGAATTTCAAACCGTGAGGTGGTGAGCAACAGGTTACTTGTTAAAGGACACTGACATAGTTTATACAGATCCCTGACTTGTGATACAAAAGGATACACAGGAGAAGCAAACAGACCCTGAGCTCTGTTGGCAAATTAGGAATTGATTGAGCAAGATACAGTGATAGTAGAAAACAGTGGAGAAAATGAGGTAAAGCAGAAAGGTGTGAGTCAATATCAAAAAAGTGGGAAGGCAAAAAATAATTGTGAATGCTAGTTCTATGTAACAATTTATCAAGTACAGTTGAAAGATGTCTCCATGAAATCTTCTATTTTGCTGAACTTCAGCATGTACAAACCACTAACACGGAAGGGTTTGTTCCAACAATTTTTTTCCTGTGGGGAATTGCTGTATTCTAGCTGCTGCCCTTGTTCCCTTGGTAGAGGTGGCTTTATTTCAGATATAGACCTGTTCCTCTTGTATAAGAAGTAACATTACAGGAGGAGCTCAACCTAAGAGGGGCCTGAGAGGCTTCAGCTCCTGAGGCACTTTCCTCTGTGCCCTTCCATGGTGCTCTGCATAAAAAAGAAGCCAGTCTAAACACCACTGTTGTTCAGCCTAACCACAAGTACTTTGCCCCATGTTTCTAAATATGTCATATATCAAAACCTTCTTTTTTTTTAAGTAGAAACAGCCGAATGCATGTACAACCATATAACCTACATATTAATGAGATAAACATATAGATAGTAAGAGAAGTAGATGCTAAAAGTTAACTTACTAAGTTAACTTACTTAGGTCTTCTTTTGTTTGAAGGAGTAGGACTACTACTGAAGATAAGTTTTGCTAACAAAGCATAGGATGCCTGCTATTCAAGCTGTGTGTTGCATGTCTGTATCCACACCCCACTCTGCAATTTATTTTAGTACCAATTCCTGAGCTTTTTTTCATATGGTAGTCTTAAAAGTGAGAATAAATAGCTCAGTGCAATGGACCATAGCATACAACCACATATAACCACAAAGGTTACATACTAATGAAGGTATAAAATAGAGAACAAACCTGGAATGAAATGCATGGGAAAACTTTGGCTCTCGTACTACGTGGAAAAAGGCAAGCAGAATTGTCTCTTGTGAAACGTGAAGGAAATTATGTAACTGAAATTTTAAACATACAAGTTTCTTGGCTTCTCCTCCTTCCAGGATTACTGAGGTAATGAAGATGGGATTCTACTCATACTTTTCAAAATGTTATTAATGGCATTCCTGGTTGCCAATGGAAATAGCTCTGCTGACTCCTAATAGACTGTATTCATTTCTTTTGGAGCTGTAAAACAGTGACTGTTCCAAATCACCTTAAAGATGCCTCTTTTTGGTCACTGCAGAAGACAACCTCCAGCAAAATATCCATCCAGTTTAGCACATTGCACACACCTGTGTAGATGTAAGCAAGAAGTGCACAGCCTCTCTGATGTAACGAGAACTGTAGGGAAGTGGGCACATGGTGCTCCATGGCACTCACCCCCTTCTCCAGGGCTGCTGCTTTGGCAGGGTTTTCACAATCATCGCAGAGCAGCATGAATATTATAGCTAATGTGGTATCTTGACCCTGTTGTTAAAATCATCAGTGACAACAAAACATGTATTTTAAGGAAATATCAGCTTCTTACTTTACTATTGTTTTCTACATCAGAAGCCACAGAAAAGTGTAAAGAAAGTGACTCAGACTAAGTTGGCTAGGAATTAGAGTGCAGGGAGAAGAGGGCTAATTAGCTTTGCTCTTTTGGACTAATCCTTAAGACCAAACAGTGGAGAGAGAATAGAGAAGAAGATTTGACAGTGAAGGGAACCTGTATCCCACAAGGAAAACTACAGTGTTCCCACAATTCTTTAGATTACACATAAAGAGGATTCAGGGAAAGGTTGGGGAGTTTTAGAGCTCTGGGAGGAAACCCCCATCTCTTTGCTTTTAACAGAAATTGTTTTATTAATACTCTTGCAGATAAAACAGTAGAAAGAAAATCTGTGGTTTATTTTGAGACCTGCCGAGAGACATTCACTACAGCAAGAAAGTATTGTGAATATGACGCTGTTGTCAGGCAAAAACGTGGCTGAGTGGTGATTTAGGCTTTGATTCCTACCACCTGTGCTACACAGGTGATGGCCTCCAAACAAGGTGCACCTGAGCTGCTGGTGTGCCATGGGAAGGCTTGGCTTCCTTACTGAAGGCTGTGTGGGGGTGAGCATCGGTCTGCTCTGTCTGGGATTGCTTTTTTTTCTGTAAAGAAGCACAATGGTTGTTGATTTACAGTTATTTTAATTCATTTGCACTGCAAAACTAGAAGAGAAGCTGACCTCTGATGAGCAGCAGCCACTGGTTTTCTGCATTGAATAAAGGAGGTGAGTGACTGGCTTCTGAAGCTAAGTGAGTGTTGGGGTGTGGGAATTAGTTATTAAGGTACAGAAAGAAGGAATTTTCAAATGTAGGCTGGGGAAAAAGTGGAGATTGATTGGGATAGTGGAGAAGTGGTGGTGCTTGATGGGTTATATGGAGAATATATGCATGAAATCCTATCTCAGTATTTCCTGGTACTTGTTGCCTGTGGAGGAGGCATTTGTCCTGCTTTACCTTAATATGTCTTTGCCCTTTTGCATGAGTTGGGATTTAGAGGGTTTGCTGCTTTTTTCAGGAGTGTCTGAGGCTCTAAATCTGCTAGCAAAGCTACTTCTCATCTAGGTTTGGGAGCATTTCAATGAAGCTGTTTTCTGTGCACATCTAAGAAATTCATCTACTTTCTGATTGCTACCAAATATCTTCAGTCTCTAGAGATTTGTCCTAACTTGTGAGCTTTCTGGGGAAGCAGTTCTCAATTTGGTTTTCAGTTGGGCTGTTATGGAGAGAACAATGTGTATGTGGTCAGCCTTCTAGGAGAGAGCTGGAGGAAAGGCACAAGAGGCAGAGTTTGATGTTTTCTGGAAAGGCTGGTCTATCTGAGAGCCTGGCTGCCATAATATTGAACTGAGACCTGGCAATGAGGCAGGTTTACACTTGCATGAGGAATAGTGATTTATTCCTCAAGCTTTACAAATCTCTGAGGTTAGTTATATTGGGATTGTCAGATAACCTGAGTCTTAGTAACCAAGAGATGAGCACAGTCCTGGAGGTACTGAGTGGAGAGAGCTTTGTGGTCACAAGTATATGCAGCTCTGCAATGTGTTTTGTATCTGCTGATGTGTAGGGAACAGAAAGCTTGCGATATTGTGGCTGAGTTCTTTAAAGGAAAGTAGTTAAGGTCTGCCACTGTAGTCCTTATTGGTCTCAGTCCATCCTGGCCCTCAGACAAGATGGAGGTCATGGAACTCAAAACCAAAAAGGAACAGGTGTGTGTGGAGGTTAGTGCTTTTCAGAAAGTTACACCTTGTCTGTTCATACATATCTTAAAATGCTACATATAAACAGAAAATGGTCAAAGTACTGTATAACTCCTATATTTATTCCTATATTCAGTTCATTTTTAATTTATGCAAATAGGTCAACCCCATTAGTACTTTTATTTTTTTGCTCCTTCTTATGAGAAAGAAAGATAGATTTTCAACAAGTTTGAAAGAAAAAGAGAAGTTTATTTGGAAAACTTTAGGTTGGAGTGAATTAATCCAACTGTTGAAATGGTCTTTATTCCAGATGAAATTGCATCAGCTTGAAGACCAGTGCCTGACACTGGTGTAAGGCAGGTGTGCTCGTGATTCAAGTATGGACCTGAAGTGTGGTTCTGCTGCCCCAGTGGATCACACTAACTACAGGAGGCAGAGAATCAGCTGGTATCAGTTAGCCATCAAGACGTATTCCTCCGGCTGGCTTGCTGCCTGGCACACGCCTGTGCAGTAACAAGAGACAGGCAGGACTTATGAGTACATTAGGAGACAATTTGACACAGAACCGAGCAGGCAGCGCAGAAGATGAAACAGGGAGCTTTAGAGGTAGGCGTAGAGTAAATTACCAAAGCATTTCTCTTTTCCATGTGTTTAATTTGAGGTCTGACTTCATAATAAGTGATCCCATGTGGTGCTTCCTCAAAGTAATACTTACCTATTCTAATCCTTTAAACATTCTGAGATGCCTGAAGTATGAAGTCACTTTAATCTACTACCTGGAATGTACTAATCACACTCAACAAATTTTTAAACTGCTATTAAACATTTGAGTGTTATTTTTCCCTCCTCATTCTGCTTGCCCCAGCAGAGGTGGAGATATGACTGTTTCTGCAGCAACCCTGCAACAGATACAGCTGTATCACGTAGAACCGAGTTGGTGGTGAATGGTGGTTGAATAGAATGCTTTAGCTGAGTGGGTATGTTTGGACAATATAAACCAATGGTCAAATATGAATAATTTTCTTCTTGGTTCAGCTGGTAGCATTTAGAGAAAGCATTGCTATGGGGTGGGGGGGAACAACTTTACCTTTTTTTTTTTTGTCTTTGTATAGCCCTGGCTTGATTCTTGATAAATGCTTTGAAATCACCCTGGGTCGATTGTTCTTTGGTGATGTGAAACAAAGGAAACAATGTTCCGTGCTTGTAGGTCTGTTTGCAAGAAAGAGCACTGAGAATCTGAGGAATGCAAGAGTTTTCCAATAAAAACATTGTAGTAATTGCATTAAATGAGTGAATCATACATATAATCTTTCAAAGATGCTGGCATGGATTTTGTTAAGATCGACTGACTTGGTAGAGTGATAGGTACTGTTCTTTAGAAACATATCTAATGATAATACAGAGATCTTGTTTGATCTCAAAGCAAGGTAGGGCTAAGCAAGGCTAGATCTTGGATATGAAACCTCCTGGGACACAATAGTTTCCAGGAGCACATGCTTTTATTTTGGGAGATGCTGCACTGCTAGAATTGGTCTCTGTAATTACCATTGTGATCCCAGCAATCTGGTGATGCTAATAAAAACCAGTCAGGTTGGAAGACACCTTAGGAGGTTGCCCAGTGTTGAATTCAGAGCCAGTCTGAAGTTCCTTAATTAAGGAAATGTAATTTCTAGAAAACTGGTGATGTTCTAGTTGGTACAGCTGCATATGCTGTTAGCCTTTATTGTTGCCAGGTTGTCTGAGACTAATGTTTAACCTCCCATCTACCAGGACGCCAGAGTTTTTGCAGTGGAGCTGCTAGCCACACAGCTCCTACTCCAGGCCCTGTACAGCTCTTTCCTTGTTAAGAGAACGAGATTGCTTGAGAGACAAAATTCCTGCTTTTGTTCCTCCAGCTGGACTGTGCTTTGCATTAATAGTCAACTATCTTTTTCCTGTTGTAATTGGCTGTACAGTGCTGCTGCTGCATAGTGGTTGCTACCTTCCACCACCAAAAGGATTGCTTTCTAGGTCAGAAACAATGGATGTATAATCTAGACATGAGAAAACATGAATAAAATCCAGACAATCTTGGTGAATGCTCTGAAAGCTTTGTAAATGAAAGAAACCAGAGAAGTGCAATGCATAGGTGCAAAATCCAGTTTGCTGATGTCTCCAGTGCTACTTGCAGTAGGAACAACATTTTTCTCAGAAGTTTTCCATGTACGGCTCTTAATCAGGAGTAAGCCTGCTAAAGTAATGTCACACAGTGAGGCATTTGGGCTTATTTAGAAGCTTTTTACCATGCAATTTGATTTTATGTTTGTATTTTACCCTAGTTCTCCTAAGACCCATAGTTAAGGGATTCTCTGTATCTTAACTAATATAGTCCAAGTTTTAATTGAATATGGCATGACTCGCCCAAATGATCGTAAAAGGAGATATGCTTGTACTAAGGAGCAAATTAAATAAGACCTTGATTAATCTAAATACAAAGCTAGGTGCCAAACACAGGTTAATGGTGAAATACTTGTTATTCTATGTAATAATAGAATAGTTCATAGTATATTACATATAGTATTCTACAAATATAATGCACTTTACACTTTGTGTTGCTACAGGGTACAACATGTACTCACCCAGTGAAGTGGAAATGCCATTAAACACCAGACATTTGTTTTCGTTTGCTATATGAATCCAGTGGCGTTGCAATTGTGGAAATTAATTGTTTTGGTTTTTTTTCTTTCTTCCACTTTGTTTTTAAATCATACAAAAACTATGCTGTTTAGTGTTCCTGTCTCTTTCAGAGATATCTTCAGTGGAAATTCTAGTATGTATTGCTTGATTAGCTTTTGATGCAGAGGGACAGGCGTAAGCTAATTGTCGACTGCTATTAATTTAATGAAACGTGGGGCCTAAATATATTTCTTTGAGTTTCCAGAAATTAATTTCATCTGCGTCTGTTTTTTTCAAGCAACAAATGAGCAGTGGTAGTAAAAAAGCCAGTACCATACACTGGTGTGTGAAAGAAAATGTGTAGTATGAGAGAAAACATGAAGAATGATACACTAAAGCCCTCAACAATGAAAAAGTAATTAAATACTTAAATATTCAAAGAGATCTCATGGATTAATTCATGTATATGTTGTAGGAAATTCAGCCTCAGGAAGCCTTCTGCTTCTTGGCTTTTACTTTTTGTGCATGACTGCAGAGAAAGATTTCATAAAGTCCATAGATAACTTGCAGTATGGCTTCAGGAAGAAGGGAGTGGGCAAAAAATTGTTTGATCACAAAGTTCTTGAACAATTTTTCTCCTCTGGAGGTATTTGTCCACTTGGAACCCCATAAGGCTCTTTTGGAAGTGTGTGAAAGAATCTTTTTCGGTAACGTGTCTTTCCATTGGTTCATCTACCTCTTAGGGCTGATATCAAGTATGACGGTTGGGTCTTTGCCCTGTATTCCCCTTGTTTACCACCTGCCATCTAAATTCAGTCCTTAAAAGCTTGCTAGATCCCACATGTGTCTGAGATACAGATAATCCTGCTTCCTTCCTTCTCATTACCCTACCTTGCTGGTAGCACAGTCCTCTTGTGCAACTGTTGGTAGCCTCCAGCTAGGACCTGTGCACAGAGGCTTTGTGTATGGGGCCAGCAGAGCAGACCAAGGACTCTTCTCTGGTTTTCAGCAATGACAAGCTGCTTGCACCTGGTTAGGAAAGCAGCTGTCTTTTGAAAGCATTTGTTGTTGGTTTGCACTAATGTTGTTGTTTTCCCTCTTTCAAGATTCAGGGTTAAGCCTATGCATAAGTAACTCTTCCTTGCTTACTGTGACCAAGTTCACAATTACCATGAATCAATAGGGCCCAATTATCAGTTCCTTGTCATTCTGCAAGGAATAAAGAACAAATGGAAGAAAAAGTCTTTTGAAAATATGAACCTGAACTCAAACTTTAAGACAATTAAGAATCCCTGCTTGTTTGGGTTGTGTTGTTTGGTTTTATTTTTTTAATAAACTCCACTTTTTCACTCTTTTTGGAGGCAAGTTCACTATTTGTATGTGCCTGGGACTAGCCTTACTCTTGGTAGAAGTTGTTAGCATGCAAGCACTGAAACCATTTTTATTACACTGTGCATTCTTCCCCTCAAAAAGTCACTAAAATATTTATGCTTTGGCATGTTCTTGGGTCTTTAGTTTGTTGCAGTATTTCTCAATTTCACAAAGACTGTGATACCATTTGGTTTCGTATGTAGGAATTTATACGAGATTTCAAACTTTTTATATTGTTTTCAGGCTCATTTTGCTGCAGATTCTCTCTTCTTCCCCTCTACTCCCCCCGCTCTGGGTCATATTCTGCATTCCTCATTTCAATTTTAGACTGTGATTGCAAGAAAGTAGTCTTACAAGTGAGATGGTAGGGGCTCATGCTTGTTTACTGCTTTTGAATTCGTGCTTGATTGCATTACATTGCTTTTGAAACAAGAATCAAAGTTGCAAAAATGCATTCTTTTCTGTTGGGGACTTACTTTTTTTTTTTTTGTAGCGTTGAGGACAGCTTACAATATTTAGTCCTCAGTTTGTGCCACTGAAACAATGCTTCCTTCATTTTTTTAACGGCTTTAAGGGTAATTCCACTTGTTGTTAAAAAAAAAAATCTCTGGCAGTAGACATGATGCATATGCAAAACTGAAACCCTCAAGGACATTTTCAATTGAAAAGCAAAAACCATCATAAAATTGGCTCCTTTCAAGGCTTCAGAGAAGAAGCAAGTATGATAAAGTCATAGGTCCTTGTAATTTACTGGTTCTCAAGTGTTTATTAAAGTGTATTTGTCAAAGGTGCTTTTTGACTGCCGGTCCTCTCTGCATGTGGATCTAGTCCTAACTTCCAAAAACTGTTCTTCCTCTTTGCTTTTCCTATTCAACCCCAAGTTTTGCTCTAGCAAACTTTGCTTTTGGCTTGCTGAGACCTATCAATCAATCATACTGCTGGCACTTGTGGAAGAGGAGGTGGTTTAACTCAGTGGTTAAACATATATCGGTAGAAGATTCTTTTGCTCTTTTGCTTGTATTGGAGGCTTTGTCATAGTAAACCCAAAAATGTGTTCTGATTCCTTATGAGTGAGACAGCTATACAGATACTTCATGGTTAGATTACAAGCTGGAGGATACCTTTGTCAGTAGAGAACATACTCCTCCTGATTCTCCAGAAAGAATGTGCTGCTAGATTATAGCTTTGTCCCTTACAAGGTAAAATTTGCACGTTACAATACATTGAATTGTAGCAGTGATTGTTTATTGACATAATTTATAAATTGAGGTTTAGGGTGACTTACAGCTTTTTTTAAATGGTAGAAAATGTATTTATTCTTTTCACTTTTTTGGTTATAAGTGCTATGCATGGCAGGGTAGTTGTTGGAAATTGCTGCTACTTTTACTAGCTTAGGTATACAGTAGTAGAATAGTTCAAATCAGGGATAGTTGCCTCTGAGCTATCTGCTAGTGCTTAGTTCATGCAAGTACTTTTTTTCATACTTTCTTGGTTCATGCAGTTCCCCACTCCGTGAGCAGTTCAAAGAACTTCAGTGGCTCTCTAAATTGGCTTAAAGAATGCTGGAAAAACATGTCAAAATGTGGTGTTAGCTGGATTGCTTTTGTTCTCCATTTGGCATTGTTTTACATTGTGTTTACGTTGTTGTATAACTATCAAAAAAGACAGGTTGGTATTTAGAGAGGATAAAAAATAATGGGAAAAGTGAACATGACTTTAGTATTCAGAAAAGCTGGAGTTTAAACATTTGTCTCAACTCTGCAAAGACTCTTCTGTATTCCAGTGAACTGTACAGTAGTATTTCCTTATGCTCTTCTGTCTTTTAGAGTAATAAATTCTATTAGATTTTTTTATCTCTAAATATAATTTCTAAATATGTACAGGCGAATTCATAAGAAATCTATCTAGTTACCTTATTAAAAAAAAGTTTATGGGAGGGGAGAAGAAGAGAGTATAAAAACAACCCTCCCATTCTCTTCTTCTTCTGAAATGCCTGTGCCTTTGTATTGTATAATTAAAACATGATGTTGGCTTTTTATAGGAAATTAGGGAAGCAATCAATGCATAATACTGTAAATTGCTTTAGGACACGTTGAGAAATGCCCTCAGAATTGGGCGAGGTACGATGTTACTCTTGGAAAGCAAACAAAAGATCTATCCCCTCTTATTGCAGAGAACCAATAATCAGTTACTGAACAAGGGAGGGCTAGGATTAGTGAATCCAGAGTTTACAACAAAGAGCAGAGGTCCATGTATCTGGGAAGAAGAGGAGGTCTGTGACAGCCCTGAAGTGCTGGGGCCTGAGCTGTGGGCTCCAAGTTGGAGTTGACTTGTGGATGAGTCACAACCCAGCAGAATATTTTGTTTTTCCTATTGGCTTCACATTTGGGAGGCAGAACCTGGCCCACCTGTGTCTCTGTGGCTCTGCCCACACCCAGGTGGTCATGGTTGAGGTGGTGGGTGAGACCAGGACTTGATCAACCAGAAGCCGATCAGTTGGAGGAGCTTCCTGTTGTGTGTGGCTTCTGTTGGGGCTGGTTGCATCTTGCTGAGCTCTCTGGGTGGTGTCCTTCCATGTGAGGGGCCACTGAGGAGCCATCTCTGTCCGTTGTATCCAGCAGGCCATGCTGGCACCACAGTGGGCAGCGGAGGAGCTGGGCCCTCAGGACCCTATGGCAGGACTGTCTGAAAGAAGGCTTCCGAGGGGATATTGCTGTGTTCAGTGTTGACCTGTGTGATCAGGCAACTGATGGCAGCATAAAATGATGATGGCTGAACCAGCACAACAATATGATGCTTTTAAAGTGTGCTAGATACTATTATTTGGTTTCTTTTTTACCCCTAAACCCAGCCATGTCCAGTTCACCCTGTCTGCAGATCTGCATTTCTCTAACTGGCCAGTGGTGAGATGCTTACAGCTGTGGGGTCTCTGATGCAAAGCCTGTGTCACGTCTCTTTATCATCCCCTTCCTGCACTCCCCTATGCCACATCCTGTCTCTCTATCATACCAGGCCTGTTCTACATTGTTAAGTTACAGTCGTAAAGCCATGATAGTACTGTACAAAGACAAAATAAATAAAGCAAATTAGCCATAGGCCCCTGGTTGATTAGAAAAATTGCTCACACTCTACCCTAAAAACCCTTTATGGTGTGGGGAGCAGGGCAGGGTTTGTGCTCCTTCCTTCCAGAACACTCTAACTCTAGCTTTTCTTCAGTGTCACTTTTGGATTTTTATACAGTTGCAGATATTTATTCACAGGTGGCTCTTCACATTATGTTAATTGAAATCTGCGCAACTGCCGAAACCAATTACCCTCATATTACCTTAATAATTTTGCTCCTGGTTAAATGCTTTTATAGACTCATTTAGAAAGTGTAATAGCGACTAGGCTTTGTTTCCTGTTTAAAGTTAAGAGTTTTATTTTTATTTGGGTCTAAAGAAAATTATTATATGAAAATCTGTTTTAAATTTTGTTGCTTAAATC
>JAVSBS010007096.1:24099-35814 GCA_033124195.1 Coracias cyanogaster | reverse complement strand
CGGATCGCCCACCTGGGCGGCGCGGCGATGAGCCTGCCTCGGCAGGTCGCGCACGCGCGACCCGCGGCCGAGCAGGTGGCCGTCGAGCTGGAGCGTGCGATCGTCGACCTCGTCGTCGCGCACGCGCCGCCGCCCGAGGCCCGCCCCCGCGAATGGCGGCGGCCGGCGGGCTGCTGGCCCGGGCGCGGAGGCCGGAGGCGGTGCGGCTCCGCAAGCGGCGCTCGGTGCTGTACGGCACCCCCGACGCGGCCGCCGGGCAGCGAGGCGCTGGTAAGCGGGGCGGGCCGGGGCAGGGGCGCGGCGCCCCCCGGAGCAGGCGCTGACGGGCCGGCCTCCCTCCCGCAGGCGCTGCCGGCGGGCCCGCGCCGCTGCTGGCGCTCACCCTGGCGCTGCGGACGCTCAACTGCTTCCTCGTCCAGACCAGCTTCGTCCCGGACGAGTACTGGCAGTCGCTGGAGGTGGCGCATCGCATGGTCTTCAAATATCCTTCGCCGTGCCAACCTTCCGCCGGGCCCCGCCCTCGCTCCCGGCGGGCCGGAGGGGAGGCGGCCCCGCTCGCCGGGTTGCGTAGCCCGCTGCGTGACGCGGGAGCAGCGCTCGGGCTGAGATCCCCAGCGCAGCGGGCCGTTAGCCTGACCGGGAGCAGCGCCCGCACGGCTCTCGGCCGCAAGGGTTAATGTCTCGACTCGGACAAGTCTGAGAGTGACACAGCTCGAATGAAGCCTTTTGTTTCAGTTGTTCATGATCCATCCTTAATAGTCGTAATTATGGCTACCTAACTTGGGAATGGGCCCAGGGCTTACGGGGCTATTCATACCCACTGATCTTTGCAAGCATCTACAAAGCTTTACAGCTGCTGGCTAAGGATGACGTTCACCTCTTGGTAAGTATAATCAAAAAACACACCCACTCCTAAAATTATGTTTTAAAGTAATGTATTTAAATTCTGTGTACTTTTATCCTTTTCCAGGTAAAATACAAAGCCTTGAATCTGGCAATTACAGGTGTATGAGCGCAGAGACCTCACTGAAGTGTTTGGCATGGGGGCAGAACTCATTCATTATCCAGTCACAGTACTGACGCCTGTGACTGCAGAGGATTATTCTTGGCCTCTATCGAGCTCCTCGAGTTTTATACTGATACTGCTTGCCACTGCATGATAAGTGCTCAGGCGTTCAGTTTTCCAAAGCGTTTAATAATATCTATTTGTACTAAACTCAGTAACAGCGGCCCCTTTTGACTTATATTGGAGGAGAATGGCAAAGAATTCTACTTTTGAACACTTCCACTTGAACTTTAGGCTTTGTTTTGGCAGAAATATTGGTTTTACCAAAGTATCTTAATATATTCTTTTAATCATAAAAAGCTATAGAAATTATTCACTAATTCACTATTTTCATGTCAGAACAGTCATTCACTAATTCAGTAGTCTGCTCTTGAACTGGGAACTGAACAGGTCTGTTTAAAGTAAAATTTTTGCTGTGCTTACACAGATATGGGTCCCTAGACTCGCACAGGCAGTGCTGGCAGCTTTTGCTGATGTGAAGCTTTACTCATTAGTGCTACACCTTGAAAATGCAGAAACAGCAAAGTATGTGGTGAGTCTCTGCCTCTAAAGAAATCTATGCATGTTAATAAACACTATTGCAGTGTAAACAACAGTAAGATGGTAAGTCATACCTTGAAGAATTACCATCTTCATTTAAAACTACAGAATTTGTTTTAATGTTTCTCCCTGAGCACCCTGTTTTTCATAATTTTCAGTACTTCTGCCAGCTGTGCTCCTGGTTTACATGGTACTCCTGTACCAGAACATTAACAAACACCATGGAAACTCTTCTTACCATTTTTGCTCTTTCCTACTATCCAATAAAAGGTTCCAAGATGAACAGCAGGTGAGAAACTTTTCTACTAACAGTACTAATTTTGGGCTTGAGATAACAGCAATCTACTGATACTGTTTAAAATGCTAACTTTTATCTAAAAATAAAAGGCAACCAAACCCACCTCATTCATGTAGCCAGAGCTCTAGATCATGGAAGGAACATCAATTGTGGTATTTCCTCTTAAATTTTTTTTGACGCTGTAGTACAGATGGTATATGAAATTACTATTGTCCAGTTCCCTTAGACAAAGTATCACTTTATGGGAAACTTAAACTTTAAAGGACTGGAATTTACAGTAACTTGGGAAAACAAAAGCTTGTTTGGGTTCAGATATAAGTGAATTTGTGGTCATGACTCTCTTTACCAGCTATCTGTTTTAAAGCAAGTGTGCGCTTCTAGTTAGCGACTCCATTGCTAATAAAGCAATTATATAGCTGGCAGCCTTAAAAGGGAAATGGGAGTATCTGCACTGAGAAAATCAAAGTTCTCTTTGGCAACTTTGGTAGCGGTATAAAAAACTTCTAGTCAGAGACATGACAGTATTACCTTGTTGAAATGCCACTGTCTGCAAAAGAATTGACCAAACTTCTTAATAAACTTCTGTTTTTCTTATGTTCCCTCATTCTAGTTGCAAATATTTAGCTTTAGTAGCACTCGCAACTGTTATTCGTCCCACTGCTGTTATCCCATGGGTGCCTTTGGTCTTCAGTCATTTTCTGCAAGAACAGAGGAAATCAGACCTTATCCTATACAACTGCATTCCAGTTGGGTAAGTTCTTTCTGAGTTCAAACTATGACTCTACACAGCTATAATCTTAAAATTAACCTTAAGCAAATGCAGACAACCCAAAAAAAAGCTGATTTTGTGAAAATAAAAAAGGAAAAAAAATAAGAGTCCTTTTGCAAAAGTTTAAAGAAGGGCCATGCTTCCTTTAATTTAATCTATATGCTGCAAAAAAGCATTAGGAGAGATTTCATGAGGGTGAGACACAAAACAGCATTCCATCTTAATCTGGGAGTGTGCAGAACATACCAGGTGATGGCAACTGGCCACTGTAACATGGCCATGAGTATGGATAATCTCAAACAAGGTTAGGAACTGGGGAGTTTTGACAGCTATTTGGAGAAGAGTAGAATCTGATACCAAAGCAATTCAGGCAGCAGTATCAGTGCAACCAACTTTCCATTTTTGCAGATTGGTCACAGTAGGAACCTCTTTAATAATTGACCGTGTTTTTTTTGGTGAGGTAAGTTGTTTTAAACTTGATTTATAAGAAAAAGGTTGAGTTTTAGCATATTATTATGGACAGATGTTTCAGACTTCTCTAACTTCTGTTACTTCTGTGACTGTGTCTGGCCTATGATCTCAGAATATATCCTAAGCCATAAAGCCAGTTATTTTAAATGATGTACTATTACTGAAAAATCAGCATGCTCAGCTCTCAATAGTAATCAACTATTGCTGTGTTTAATTGCTACATATAGGAAGTCTGTGATGAGTCTTATTAGAAAAAAATGAATGAAAATGCTCTATCATTTAAGGCCAGGGATGATTATGTAATTTAATTTGGCTGTTGGTTTTCACTTTGCATTTGTATTTAACCACCCCTCCCAAATCTCCCAGTGGGTACTGGTTCAGCTGAACTTCTTGAAATTCAACGTGCTGCATAATTTGGCAACATTTTACGGATCTCATCCTTGGCATTGGTACTTCACTCAGGGACTACCAGTCATCCTGGGTACCCATCTGCCTTTCTTTATTCATGGCTGTGTGCTGGCACCAAAACGGTATCGCATCTTTCTAATGGTGGTGATTTGGACAGTGTTGGTATACAGGTAATTTCTCCTAATTGTTAACTACTGTCTTTCACTGGTTGTATTCTTTTCAAAGCTCATGTCCTCTCTAGACCAAAAAAGCGTAGTATTCAGGTTAAGTAATAGAAAACTTTAGACTCAGCAAAATGCTGCCAGTTATACAACAGGCTCTAGGATTTTATGAAATACTGCTACTTGTATCATTACCAAACATTTTTAGAATTGATTAGACCCTTAAAGAATAAAATAATTCAGCATGAAATTAAATGCAAAATGAAAAAAAAAAACCCAACTCAATCACCTAACAGGTGTTTAAATAACAACAGAAGTAGTTACAAAACTGTGTTTACTAAATGCCTGATAACAAAAACACCAATTCATTTGGTTCTCTAATAAATTTCCAGAGGTTCTTAGACCTCTAAAAACTTACTCCATTCACAGGTCTACACCAGCTCTGTATGTCTCATTTTAAGTTGAGAAGCAGAAGAAAAAGTAAACTTTCTAAAGCATTAGAATTAACTAGATTAAATGAGACACTTTCAGACAAGAAGATACAGCAAATTAATAAATACTAAGTAATGAATGGTATTAGACTACAGTGGTAACACAGTACAGCAAGACAGTAGGGAGGCCACAAATGACGTCTCTTCTTTCAGTCCAACTCACAACTGGCTGTAGCTCTATTACTGTAGGAACCTGTTTGGTTCTCATGACACAAATCTTGCTGTAATCCCCGAAGTTAGCATGGGAAATTGCGTCAGGTGAATGTTACTTTGCTAGATACAAATGTGTACTTGAATCTTAGCTTCTCATCCACATTTCTTACTGCGTTTTGTTACAGAAAGCAAATTGGTGAAAAGTACTAGCTAAGTTATTTCTAGTAGTCATAGACCACTTAATTGCTAGACTGGTAGCCAGGTACTTTTATAAGTGCTTGGATTAAACTGACCAAATATTCTTAATATTAATGTATTCATTATGTTCTAGAAAAGTGCCAATTTGGATTTTTACTCTAAATTGCTTCAACGCCAATTTTTTTTTGTACATGCAAGTGCTTTTCTTCCAGTCCTCCATGCTCTAAAACGTACTTAGTCAACAGAATTGATGCATTATAACTTTCTCACTGTAGTATTATATCTGTTCTATTACAGCATGCTGAGCCATAAAGAATTCAGGTTCATCTATCCAGTACTGCCATTTTGCATGGTTTTTTGTGGTAAGCAGATTCATGGCTCAGCAGATGCTTTGCAACTTTCCCTGTATATAAGTTTCACCTAAAGAGAGACCATTAATAGTCAATGTAGGTATTTCTTAGAATTAGCCTAACCTTTTCTTACAGCTAGGAAAAAAAGGAGGAAAAAAATTGCCTCCAACACCTAACTTTTTAGCGATGTCACCCTTACAGTGAATTTATGTTCTTTGATAGTATTTTTCCACCCAGCTCTCTCAAATATGCCTGACAACTGCCTTTGAGTATGCAACAAAAATCCCCTAAAGTATTAAAAAACTAGAATTATCCTTTTCTAGATTCATGTGTTAGTAGATTATTCTAGTTTTGTGTCTGCTCTTGACCAGGCACCAGCTGGAGGCTACTTCCCACAGAAGTTTTAGAGCAGTTAATGTGATAGATTCTTCCCTTCAGGCATAGTAAGGTAATTTGTTAAAATAGGAATAAGATCACTAAATTAATGTGGTATTCATTTATCTCTTTTTCCTGTTTTTGGCTTTATTTTTTCCTCTTTTGAACACAGAAAAGAGCTTAATAATGAATTATTTTATGTTTTACAAGATTAGATTAACTACAGAAGCATATCTATAGGGAAAGTAAAACGATGATGTAAAGTCTAGTACGCCAAAATGTTAAAGGAAAAATTAAGACTGCTGGAACATGAAGCTGTATAGCTTTAGTTTAAATAAAAGTTCAAAACATACAAATAAATGAAAATTGTAATTTTCTTTAATCTGTTTTGCTAGTCTAAACAAACCTTATTTCACTAATTTTGCTCTCTGCTGAGATCAGATATGTAATATGTCTTGGCTTAGTTCAGTATCAGATTTAAGGTGAACCAGTTCTACCTCACATGCAAAAAAATTCCAATCAGGCCACTCCTTTTTTTGTTAATATCCCTCTCAACTTTCATGTCTATAAGGGAATGAAGTCATCTACACAGTTTATCAAGAGCTAATTATCATCTGTTTGGATACTTTAGTAAAGAAAAAAAATGACCAAAGTTATTTCTGGTAACGCAGTGGTTACAAAGAGGTCTTAAAATTGCTCAATGTTGTAAATAAAAGCAGAAAAAACCCACATTAATTTCAAAGTAATTTCCAAGCACACAAAGATAAGAACATTTCACAAAAGCAGCAAAAAAAAAAAATGTTGAACATTTTAATGTCTTTAAACCACAGACTAATTAGGGGACTTTGTTTTCATCTGAGATAAAGATCTGCAATTTGTCAGAACAGACCAACTGAAGACTAATTAAACTTACTTGTTACTGACTCTGAAACAGGCCTACTCTAACTTGTTTCTTGTGATTCAGTAAAGGTGATCACAGAGCTAAAATATTTTTATCTCCTAATACTAACAAGCACATGACTTAATAAGGGTTTTCAGACTGGCTGCAACACTCAGGTGTTTTCTGTGCCAGGCCCATCTAAGTTGTGGTTGTGAGAAACAGGTTTACACGGGTATCACCCACCAGAAGCGTCCTTCAAGAAAAGTGGTAGAGAAGGAGCAGGGATGGGAGATGGGAAAAGATGGAGAAATAAACTTTTCCAAGGATAGTAGCTCAAAAATTAATAACAATTAGGGAATGCTGAAGCTTTTAGCATGTTTGAGATAAAGAATACCACAGCCATACCAAAGCACATATAGTCACCATTTATTCTGGCTCTACTTGACATGCGTGAATCAGAACACATCAGTAAGTCACCACTCATCCAAACTACTGAATGGACTGTTTTTCCCCACAATAAATTAAAATCAAGCTCTAAAGCAACAAAGCATTGCCTTTGAAATTGTACTTCTAAAGACAGCTAAGGGCTTAACATTACATCCTTAAATCCAAGAGTTAATAAGGCCAAAGTCTAACCTTCGAATTTCCATTCAAAGAGTAAAGACCAAAAGAACACTACTAAAATACCTCAAAAGCAAGGTATTGTTATGAACTGAGTAATGGTTTTCCACTAAGTTATGGTACTTTCAAAAACACTGTGAGGAACTGTTAGTATTTGCTTATGTCTAAAACTTACTCCAATGTTTCTACAGGATATTCTTTAAAACACCTGAAAGCATGGAAGAAATCTGCAGCAAGTTTCCTGCTTTTATCAAACTTACTCCCAGCCCTGTATACAGGCTTGATTCACCAGCGAGGCTCTCTTGATGTTATGAATCACATACAACAACTCTGTAGTAACTCTTCCCAGTCACAAGCTTTTGTCTTCTTCATGATGCCGTGCCACTCTACTCCATTTTACAGGTATTAAAGTAGTTCAGTGTACTATATTAAAATCCATACACTTAAGCAGAATTAAGATTGTTTTTCTCCCCCCTAAGTTTCCCCACTGAGTACATGGACACAGCTAAATGTATACAGGAAGACTTGGTTTTTCATATAATTAATGCAGAATGAGTAGGGGAAATAGGCCACATGCTTATACCACAGAATAAAATTCAGCATCTAGGCTTTACTCAATTTTTGTAAAATAGCACTGTATGAGGATATGTAGTAAGTCTTACGACTTCTGAAAGTAAGTCATACTGCTCCATTATGGTAACTTGTAGCAAAACTAAAGGCTAATTGTTACAGTCAAACTGTATTAATTTTACCTTTACTTCTGCTGCCAGGGAGTAAAGAAATGTAACTACAGTCTACAGTGACTGAGGTCACTATTCCAAGGAGTTTGCAATAGATCCTGGCAAGTAAACAAAACATTAAAGCAGATACAGTGAAGCTGATACAGGAAAATACCTTTTTAAGAAAGTAATGCTGTGCAGATGGTACTTTCATAAGATAAATCTGCTTTCTGTGAAATCCTAACAAGATAGTCACAGCAGTTGGAGCTAGGTCCGCTTGTTCTCCTTTTGCTTTCATATGAAGTACAGAAGGGAAGAAAATATGACTCTGGGAAAAAATAATTATTCAATTTTGGTTTTGACTGAGGTATCTTTAAGTGATGAACAATTTCAAACCTTAGATATTAGTCAGTTTATCCTCAACTGTGTGTTTTGTTTCTCTCCCTAGTCATGTTCACTGTCCTCTAAAAATGAGATTCCTTCAGTGTCCCCCAGACCTAACGGGAAATGAGAGCTATATTGATGAAGCAGATGTATTTTACTCTAATCCACTTGGCTGGCTTAATAAGGAGTTTGACAATGATACGTTATTACCTACTCACTTGATCTTCTTCAGTGTGCTAGAAGAGGTATGGTATGCGATATGAAACAAACTAGTTTTGAGGTCACGTTTCAAAATATAGTTAATATTTTTGAAAATTGTTGTCCACAGCTTTTTAAAACACAGCTTCAAATTGAACCTTCTAGTCCATAACATAGTATAGATACCATTCCAGTGATATATACTTAACACTCAGGTATGGCCTCTCCTCTCTGGAAATTCCACAGGCCATAAAGCAATGTTTTATGGAATTCTTCTCAAGCAATAGTAAAACAAATGTGTGGTCTGTTCCAAGAACCATACACTTAAGTAAGCAACAATGACAAGCTAAAATGCCTGGGGTCAGAGTACCTTTTCCCCTCAATTCTTTTATTAAGTCCATGTACTCAAACAGTGGTGTCTGGTGAACATCCGCTCCGGACAGGATCAAACAGGATAGGTACCTCTTTTTTAAGCCGTCTTTCCTAAAATAAAGGATAAAACTTCCAGGGGACAGCTGAATTGACAGTTTTCAGAAGACTTTGGAACACTGTTCTGATGCTCCCAACTACACTTTCTGACTGTGGAAACTAATGTATGTTCATCTACAGGAAGTATCACCATTTCTGGCTTTAAGGGGCTATGAGAAAACAGCCACTGTCTTTCACACCCATGTACCTCAAGGACGAGTCGGAAGCCACATCTACGTCTACAGGAAAAAAATGAATCATGCCTGAAGATAAGTTTCTAGCCTTAAGACCTAATGAGATCAGTTTTTCACAGCAGTACTGTGCTTAGAAGATCTTGTACTGCAGAAAGGAGAGTAGTGAGTCTGAACCTGGGTAAGTCAAATGGGGAAGTCTGATTAGGCAGCCACTGGCTGGCTGGAAACACACACAGCTCTTGCTGAAGGCAGCTTCCGTGGCAGTCTGGCAGGGTGGGGGTGTTGTGCTGACCTACCTTACAACACTAGAAAACATTGGGAGAACCAAAGTTAGTGACTACTGTAATAGTAAGAAATAAACAAGACTTGGACCATTTTTGTAGAACCATACAGCTAAGTTTGTTTTATAAATAAAGACTTTTACCCACAATGTCTCTTTATTTTTCTTAAACAGTATGCAGATTTGCAAGACATTTCAAGTGCTTAAATCATCAAGCAGATTAGAATGCAGCACAGCAAACTCTTCACAATTCAACAGGCTCTTGAACTCCCCCCCGCCAAAGACAAGCAGCAAGTATAAGATTACAAAACACTAACAAATACATTACTACAATGTAGACCTATATTTTGAAGGATGAGATGAAGGTAGTATATCAAACACTGGAGTTAATTATTGGTACATTGTGCATGACTCAAGCTTGAACTATACTAATGGAATGCAATTAAGCATATTTTTCATACACAAGTCATTGCATGCCTAGTTTCTGCAACAATACTGCTAGTACCCGATCACTTCCAAAGAACAGTTAAAGCAGCAGTTCAGAATATGCATATTAGAAAGCTTGACTTCTGCCTTTTAACAAAAACGTGTAAAAATCAAATTATTTCGAGAAAAAACTTGCATCTCGCTGCTTTGTTGAAAAAATTAGTTTGTAGAGAGGATGTGAATTCTAATACTATTTTTACCATAAATTACTCAATATTTTGGATCAAAGGGTAATTGCCCCAATTCTATTTCAAGATTTGCCATGTATCTTCCATTAGTGCGACCATGTTTATGCCATTTACCTTCTCTTTTATTACGGTGGTGGTACTTCTGAGCTTGTCTTTCATGTCTGGAATTTTCAGTTTGTGTAAAAGGCCTTTTAGGTCGACTGTAAGGAGTAAACAAAAGCTTATTACTACTCTTAAAAAGGCATTTCAAAACACAGTTACATTGTCAAGAACAGCTTTTAACATGCTGAGGTTGACTGAAAAGAAAACAAAACTATTATTAATTAGTCTTGTAAGGAAAATGGGGGGCAGGGGTGGTGTTTAAGTCATCAATAAGATGGTATATTTAAAAGAAACCTTTTCTAAAGATAAAAATGCTCTGCAGCTGGTTGCCCTAAGTTCTTTTTAGAATAAGTACATTTGTACAGTGAGAGGCAACACTGGCAAAACACTGTTCACCTGTTGCAGCTTTGATGCAAACAGTCCCCTTATACTACATGCTGTCAGCACATGACCAGTATCTCTAGCCTTCTGCTAAGCAAAGGCTATTTTATCATCCTTTGTATGCATCATGCAAACATCTATATAGTCCTATCAATAAATGTGCTAGAAAAACGAGTATTTCATTAAAAATCAAAGTTCATTTTAATAATAAATTAGTAGGAAGTACTTGGATTATAAATACAAACATAAAAGTCATGTCATATGTTTCCCCAAACGACACTTTTAATAAAAAGGCTATTTGGTAGCTTATAATAGGAGTATCATCCTCATGGTTCAACTTTTCAAGGTTAAGTACCACCTCACATAATATTGAGTTACCCCAAAGGCTAAGCATTCAGACTTCCTGCTTCAATAAAATACATGAAATAATAAAGAATACAAGTCCAAAAGAGAAACCTGACCGAAGAACTGCACCTTGCTCTAAGTACGCTTTGCACTGACTACTGGCACAGGGAAAAGTTCTACTACGGCTACAAGGACAACTGCCTGTGTATTACAACGTATCACATTTTCTATTGCCTGATCAGAATAAAACATTAGCACAAGAAACTCTATAGCCAATTTTGTAAAACAATTATATTCAAAGCCACATAAAATATATGCATAAGTGTTCCAGAAAGAGCAAGTTCCATACAATATATTAAGGCTGCTTGCTGCTTGCTTCATTTTCTTTCAAAGTCTATGCAGTAGAAACGGCCCACTGTATCTAGCTCCGCTGGGCCAGCCAGGCACCGTACCACAGCCACTATGTAGAAACCCTTAGGATACCATTAGGTACAGGAAAACAAGAAACAATTCACACCAAGGACCTTTGTAAGCAAGTCTGAACAAAATTTAGTCAGGGTCAAATCTGAACTAAAGCCTGCTATTTGAGTAGCTCTGCTCTGGGCATACAGACGAATGCAGCATTATACTAAGCTACAAGAGAGTAGTGAAATGCCTGAAAAGCCAAGGGGAATATACCTGCCACAACAGGACTTTGAGGCTGCTCAAATATATCCAAAAACCTTCTCATTCAGGGAAGGACAACAAGGAAGTCCTAGTTTATGCTTCTTCTGAGACAGTTATTCATTCCATCGGACACGCAATCATAGCTGTTCAGTTTGAAGTAATTCTACCTGCAGTCACGCAGTTTTCTAAAGAACTCAGTAGAAACACTGGATCGTGCTATGTACAGTGGATCTGTAGCACCTCCCAAACTAACACCACACACACAAAATTTGTACAAGATAGTACAGATCCACTTTTATGTAACAATCTAGTATTTCCACTGAGTCCTTAAAGTCTCAAGCATGTACGTATGTGTGTGTGTGTATATATATATATGTATATATGCACACAAAGAGGCATATACATACACACTAGAAGACCGCCTGCTAGAACAAGGACACTAGCTCTCTTCACAAAGACTACTTCATTGTGTTGAAAAGTTCAGGAAACATGAAAACAAACCTGGGTCCATATTGGGGTGAAA
>JAVSBS010007096.1:0-21614 GCA_033124195.1 Coracias cyanogaster | reverse complement strand
ATAATAGGTTTTCACCGGCACGTTCTACGTTAGCTGTCTCCATTAATGATAACCTGGCTTTACGTCACAGGGAAAGAGACAGCCTCTGTGTACAGAGACTACGTACATACGAATGAGTATTTTCAAACACATTCCAAGTACAAATGTGAGCAAAACACAAAATCTTTGTTAAGAATTCAGGGGAAAAAAAAAAATTATCACATAAATGTTTTACTTCTTTTTTTTAGTAAGTTCACTCTGATAATACTATTTTCCTGTAAATTACACACAATGACAGAATAACCAAATAACTTCCA
The DNA here is from genome assembly GCA_033124195.1 of Coracias cyanogaster. NCBI lineage: Eukaryota > Metazoa > Chordata > Aves > Coraciiformes > Coraciidae > Coracias > Coracias cyanogaster. Next base: position 21,318 of record JAVSBS010007096.1, on the reverse strand, counting down.
GCGAAACTCACACCTACCCCCACTGTATGATGCATTTTATCTCCTTGCTCTTGTTGGCACTGGTAAAGGTCATCTTTCATGTCTTTCAATTCATGTGTCTTTGTCACCAGCTGCTGACGCTTCTGGATCTGTATTGTACCTATAAAGGTAAAAAACTTTCTTTGGATAGTCTGTCTTACATTAAGTAGTTAGAGAAACAGATGAACTTAAATATCTTCGTTTCCTCTGCAAATTCAAAAGCATTCTTACCTTGCAATTTCTGCCCAGTACTTATAGTAACTGTTTAGCTGTAATAAAATAAAGATTATAAACCCAGACTACTACATACTGATTCTGTCTTTTCCAGCTTCTCAAACACACCAAAAAATTTGCTTTTACACTGTCTTTTATTTGATGATAACAAATAAAAGAAATTTTGGAACACTACAGAGAAAAAAGTTAGATAGCAAACAACAAAAGTTATGCAGAAAAGAATCTGTGTGACTTTGCCTTTTTTTTTTTTTATTAACATGCAAGCCAACCAGGATAAAATGGAGACCAGTAGTCCATGCATTATCCATTTCAGAACTGCTACTTCTACTGTTAAGTAAAATCAGGTGAATAAGAGGATATTAACACAGTATTTAAAATGAAGAAAAACAACATCTGAATGTCAATAAGGAGACACTCTTCTGGCAAGGGCTTCCTAACTTTAGCTTTTCCAGTTACCTATTTCCCCTGGAAAGCTTTCCATCTTTCATCTCTCATTCCTAGAGCATCCTGGTATCAGTTAGCTCAGTTTAATACTGATTAGGATACAGTTATTGATTAAAACCTAATCCTAGTTGCTTTCTACGTCTTCGAAAGTCAAAGGGGTCCTGGAGCTCTAGCTAAACAGTGAAAACACTATCCTGATAGATAAAAAATCAAAAGTAATTTAATAAAAAGCAACCTGTCCAATCCTCTTACATGACAATTAGCCTAGCATTAAAAAACTGCTGAGGAGAACACTCATTCCAAGCTGAATAAAAAAAAAAAAAAAAAAAAGCAAAGTAGCCCTCCAGGAAGATGGATTTCTCTTTGCAAGCTTGTGCTTATAGAAAAAGAAAACCAAAACAACACCCTGACCACCACCACCAAAAAAACCCAGGAAGATGGAAAGCAGAGTTTGCTTTCCTTTCTAATGGTAGAAAGAATAGTTACCACATAACAATGAAGAAGTTTCACTTGAACAGCCAAACACTAAAGCCACATGGAGTTATCTTTCTGCTGAGCATGCCATCATCACTGTCATCAGTGATGATAATTTTTATTTAGAAGTACAGATTCAATGAATAAACAAGTGATTCCCTTAATAAAGTTATGACACTGAGTACATTTTCAAAAAGTATTTCTCATCCATAGGTCTCAACGTTCTTCAAAAGAATAGCATTTATCATTAACCCAAACTTAAACACAGGAAAAGATTAACAGAACTGAAACCTCAAGTTACCACCACAAAGCACTGTCAAAAATGTCATTGTGCGACTCTCTGCTTCTAGCATGCCAACAGACAGAATTGTTTTTTAGACCAGCTACCACTACTAGCTGCAGCTGCTAAATAAAAAGTGTTTTACATGACTGGATTAGTTGTTTCTACAATCCCACATACACTAGTAATTCTCAAAACTTCATTTCTTTGCTTATTTTAACATGCACACAGATATGTATGTGTGTGTACACACAGGCACACACAATTTTAAAAGTAAACCTGAATGCAAGCACAGCATCCAAAATCCATCACTCATGACTCTTACCTTCAGGTTTACCTAAGAACAACAACAAAAAAAGCAAGTTCAAGTGAAAATTAGTATAAATCTCAAAATATCAAAATTTAGAGTCCTAACAATTAGTCAAAATCTAATCCAATTAGTGATACTTCCAGTCTCAAATTGAATCACTCTGGAATTGCAAGGACAACTGCAGTGTATTTTTATCCACCAGAGAGAGAAATATTGATACTATTAACTCCTGTAAAAAATATGTCTTGCTCTTATATTTATTAGATGAGTACATATGGGACACAAGCCTGAAATAACTCTCTGAATGTTGTGAAGAATGGTAAGCACTACCACAAATTTATTTCAAAAGAAAATATGTGAAAAATAAAGGGTACACACTGCATTATGAGAACAACAAGAAATTTCTATTTGGAAGGGCAACCAAAAATTAATTTATTCTTATTTAATGTAGTATATATTAAATACAATTGCACTGCTGAAGGGCTTCCCTATATTATCCCTACATTAGCAGTTACTTTTTCTCATTTTTAGGCTTAACACTGTTAGCAGAGAACAAAAAAAAAAAAAGTCACAATAAAACGCTATTTGTTATGCAAATTGTTGATACTATATATTTTGCTTTCTATCAACTCACCATAGAAGTGTCCAAAGCCCATGCTGATTGCAATCACCAAAGCCAGTATGATGCATCTGTTAAGGCCACTACTGAACTGGCGTTTGTGCTGCTCTTCTCTGGGAGGTTCAGATTCCGGTTCAGGAGGTGACCCACTCTCAGCCTCAGAGCTGGAGATCAGCCTCTTCTTAGCTCGACGTTTTCTTACTGTGGGACTGGACTGACTGCTAGTTTCATCACTACTTGACTCATCATTGCTAGCCTGAGATGAAAAAACTGAAAACAAACATAGAACAGTCTTTAAAATGCATTAATTGTCGCATTTAAAAAAAAAAAAAAAAAAACAACAAAAAAACACAACACATCAATTCAAGTACCAAAATCCATCCTTTATGCAAACATCAGAACACTAATAAAACAAAAATTCTCAATGTGATGGTTTATGCTGGATGTTATACAAAGAATGCTTGATCTCAAAAGTTAATTTTTTTTTAAAGGAAAAGAGAGAATCAAGCAAACATCAGAAAAAAAAAACCCAAACTGTACAGCACTTCCCCATACCTTATTATCCACTCCTTAGAAAATGTTGCTTTCAGACAATCTACCTCTGTCAATCTAATGAAAAAGGTTAAGAATTCAGTTTTCCTTCTCTTACAGACACTGAGACTGAACTATTTAATAATAAAAGATCTATCTAAAAGCTTGCTAAAAGAAAGCTTCCTAAAAGACAAACATTATTTTATTACATTCTCTCGAAAAACTTCATTCTATGATCTACTCATAGCTGCAGACATAATTCCATTAAAGTTCCATTAATGTAGGTATTATAAATATCCAAAGCTTTACACTGCAGATTTGCTCAGATATGTAATATCAATATCTATCATATATTACCTACTAACATCTTTATCCACCTTTCAAAACCAGACATTTTCAACCACTACTGCACAGGAAAACCATCAGTCAGGTGCTTCTGTATTTGTCCCTCCCTAATACTCTGAATCCAAAACACTTCTATTACCTGACTGATCTTTTGGAAGATTGAATTGGCCAAGATTTGAGATAAGAAAAAATTCTAACCATAAATACCATTTTACAAAAATGCTATAACAGATATTTTTTATGATACCACTTGTATGTTCATGTTCCAGTGGTCCAAAGGCTGTATATTCTAGCTGGGAAAATAAGAGCTCTAATTGCTTGTTGCTGTTGCTAGCACAAATGCTTGCTGCATGTATTGTAGATAAATGTAAATAATCCAGTATATAAATAATGATTATTTAATCTCCCTCCTTTGAAAGCATCATTTTCAAGTGTAAGGCAAACATCAAGGGGAAGCAGCAGCAGGGTGAAAAAGAAGCTTCCAAATACCTGTGTTCATGTACCTAATTCACATGCCTGAAACAGATCCAATGTGATCAATGAAGCCTCCAGCACATGACAAAGTCCTTCTGCTCACACTCTAAATCTGATGCCTGCAACTACACAGCACTAATGCCCCTTCTAGAAATACAGTTGTTCGCTCTCATATCAGAGATCATCACTCAAATATAAAAATATAAACACAGAGTTTCTGTCCTTGAACATTTCACGAGTGAAAATCATTTTTTTTCATGAAGCCATGAATGCATCACTGAACAAACAAGAACGCCAAGCAGTGCTAGCCATTATCTATATAAAGCATTACCAAGTTAGATTCTTCACTTGAATTCCAAGTTAATAGAAATTATTGCATCAACCTCGGAAAAGACTACCCATTAGTATCTGGAACAGGTCTAATTTCTGACTCCATGGACAAGCTACATGTCAGATAATGAAAGGTAACTTCCCCTTTTCCTAAAAAAAAAATCCATTTTAGTCAATTAGTCAAACCAGACTGACCGAGCAGACATTGCAATGAAGACAAATCACCTAAACAGCTACTTGACATTCAGATTCTTAAATGCAATTATGCAGCTTGCCAGAAAAGAACACTATGTTAGAATCAGCCATTTAAGCAGATGCATACTTTCCCAATCCTGGACAATAAAAACAAGCATTCAGAAATTAATCAGGAGAGAGGTGTTTTCACTAGAATGCACAGGTCAGGTGTTATACTGGACATACTTAAGAGAGGTGTTATTATTGCTTTTTGGAGGTTTTTTAGGGTTTTTTTTTCAACAACCAGGGAAGCTTACATATCTGGAATACAAAAGTAGTTAAGGAAGAAGTTGCTTCTAGCCAAATAGGAAATTTTTTGATAAACACTGGACAGCAAAGAATAGGAAAGAAAAAAAAACAAAAACCAATCAGAAAGCAAAGAGAAAAAGCTGTAAGACACTTAAAGCCATTCATAGGCACTCACTGGCAAGCTGTCAACAGCATTACACTTTCAGGCAAGAATGACACTGCCTTACAGCTGCTGTACGAGTTCTGTACAAAACTGTACTCTAACCTTCACAGGATAAAAAGGTATGAGCATAATATCAGTCCAAAATTCTAGCTTCTGATTTTGAAGTGTCAGACCTACATCAAGAACTAGATGAAGTAACAATGTCAGTTAAGAATGGGATTCTCTTTGCCGTTTCTGCAAGGACACAACTCAAGCCCAGATGCAGTTTATTTCAGTACAGGAGCGCTTCTGCTAGTCGACTTCATTCACAAAGCAATACTAAAATATTTCTGGTTGCACAGTGAAGATAGCCTAAATAGGAATTGGTTTGCAAGTAAAAATGGCAGAAAATCCTTGTAGAACATTTTATTTTCTACATTAGGAAAATCTGAAGCCCATCCTTTTCCAACACAACAGAAAACTCAAGAAGCGGATGGCAAAGATTTCCATTGCCAAAAACAGGCATGAAAATTTTGACTACTAAAACTTTGTCATTTAACATAAATGCCAAAGTACTCCAGACATTTTCCATAATACTTGGTCAATCAAATGCACAGCACTAAAGACCATGCTGAAATCTGCTTATGTTAGAATGAAGAGATTCTTTTTGCCAATCACACACAGATCTGGAATGCAACAAGAACCATTCATTTAAAAGGTCAAGCACACACCCTAAAATGTATTACAAAGCTTACTGATGCCCATTCCAAATTTACATATAACTAACATTTTTCAACAGAAGCAAATTAAACACTGACAGGCAAACTCTTCAGTGAGGACTGGCTTTCAGCATCTGCTTGGAATATCACGACTATAAGATCAAGTCAGATTGCTACTGATAATTTTAAGAACACTCCATGCAAGCCATAAGCAATCAGCTTTATACAAGCTGATCAAATTTAATCACACCACCTTGGAAAGGAAGACTGCGAGACACATGCTCTTTCACCTCATTTCCCCATCCCCTTACACAACCAGGAATCTTCCTCAGCTTCTCCAGCCAACTGACTTTTGTGTACAAAAACATCGGGGAGGAAAAAGAAAAAAAACACAAAATAATGTTTAGAACCCAGCCCCACAAGAAAAAAAAGTCAACTAGATTTTAAATTAAAGATTAAGTCAAGCCATCCAGAAGACTTAAAGAAGGTGACAGCTTTGTTACAAATCATCAATCACTGGTCATAATTAGATGCTAAGCTGTTATTTTCTGATTCCAGTGGATACTATACAGCTACATGAATGTTTAATGATACTTTATTCTACTTTGAAGCTAAACTAGTATTTTAAGAAAAATCCTGCTCTTGTAATAAGCTCAAATTGAAAGGTAAAAATTAGCAACACAAGCGTTACAGAGAAAAAAAGATAACATAAAAGCTTACAAACAAGCACCTAAACAGAATTTAAAAGGAAGAGTACAGAACTAGGTAAGAGTAACACAACAGTGAAGTTTCTTTAAGTTTGTTGGGTTTGTTTCTAAGTGGTCAAATATTCATATCCTTCCTCCTGAATATCATGCATTGCATGTTTCTGTCAAAAGAAAACCTACAATTACTCCATAAACTAAAAGTAATTTTAATTCTCCAAAATACGCTAGAAATTTAGCTTCTATTTAAAATAGGGAACACTTAATGGGAAAGAACACTTTCAAATAAGGACTGCAGACATATATTTGGACAAAGTTTTAGAATTAGGGCAACCAGAGTTGTCCTAGAGACTGCAAATACTGGGACATGTACTCAAGACCAAGTTTTTCCCCTCTCCACACAAAGAAGGGTCTCTAAGCAATTTTTTTTTTCCTGGTGACATTTTTGCACACCATTGCTTAGTAGTTTATTGCTCTTACCAGTTTCTAGATGGGAAAATGCATATTGACTGCTAGAGGAGGAACCCATGTTAAAATCCTCTGAACTTTGTGCTTCTTCACCATCAGCTGGAGCTTCCTCCTGACTTTGAGTTTCTTCTGGTTTTGGAGCTTCAAGTGTAACAATGTCAGAATCATCACTAATAGTTCCAATGCAGGACACATCATCAGGGATTTTTTCTTTCTTTCTCTAGGGAAATGGACAATGTAAAAAATATTCAGATGCATACAATATAAAGTAATTAAAAAAAAAAAAAAACAACAAGAATTTTTAATGCTTTAGAAAAAGGAAAAACCAGTATCTTTATTTTAATGCCTTCAAAACATTGCTTGGCATCATCAGATGGGGCTTATAGAAACTTCTGAATAATATAACAAAATTTACCTCTGGAACTGTCTGAGCTTCCTCAGAAGCAGAGAATGTATTTTCTACCACTGGTGTCTCTCCATCATTGTCGCACTGAGCTATGTAAATAAATAAGAGGAAAAAACAAACAAGCAAGGGATTAAAACCGGTAACCGCAAATTATGCCCACTCCATACAATAGTATGTATAATTGTAACAGATTTCTATTATATACTCATATTAGGGAAGATTTTCTAAAAATACACTACATTTCACTTTTATACCTCTCTAAAATATCAGTATACAATTTGTCATTATGTAATACAAGGTGTTGGAGGATGCTTAAATTCAAATGCTCATACTGATCATCATGCAATTAACCTATAAATGAAAAACACAGATAAAAACGAACACTATAATATAAATTGATACCACAGTACCTTTGTACACTAGGATAACTAAAATATTTTCCAGACAGTCATTGGAGTTTGAGTGTCTAGTCCTGTTTCTACAAGGAGAGATAATGAATTTGGAAACATGGCCAAGCTCAATTTAGTCAACTGCACACTGAACCTGTTACGTCCATGTTCTCATACTAATTTAACACTAAATTAATAAATTTAGTATTAAATTTAGTAATTAAAGGATTTTCATTATATTAATATGCATCAGATTTACACCGTTAACTCATTAGATGGTAACATAGTGTCACAACGCTCTTTTTTAGGTACAAAAGCATTGATGGTTCCTTCCAAAGTACTCTTATTTGATCTATGACATTTTAAAGGAATATTTCTTTTATCAATAGCACTTCTATAAACTATTTTCCAGCAACACCAGTGCACACTATTCTATAACACATCTAAAGTACTGACAAAAAATATTTTACTAAATTCACCTATTAAAAAAAAGGCTTTAATAAAGCTGATGGCTGAATGTTTTTTGTAACACTGATGAAGCAAGTATTTTCACAGAGGCCTACAAAGTATACAAACTCTAGTAAAAATACTAATTTTGTGCTAATGCTACAACAGACATTGACCGATTTTATGGAACTGTTGCTCTTTTAATATCTTACCTTGCAAATCAATTGGTTGTTCCTCTTCTTGCAAAGAAACATATTCCTCTGAAAGAAACTCCTGATTATCATTTGTGCTTCCATTTTCTGAAGTCACTGTCTCTATGTCAGAACCCTGGAGTTGAAGAGTTTTAAATGAACATTATAGATATTGGGGTAAAGCAGAAGGAAAGGGTTACAAAGAATACAGAGCATTAGTAATAGAAACAGAAAGGAAGAATAATAACCTTTAAAACTGAATAAGATTTTAAGCAAAGCAAAGTGAGGTAAATACCAAGTAATTAACTCAAAGGAAACAACTGTTAGGAATACTTATGAACAGGACTGAAAAAAAGGTAGAGGACAATAAGTCTAAAAAAAAAAAAAAAAAACAAACCACCAAACAAAAACCCCAAACCAAAACACAAAAACCAAAAAACACCAAACCAAACAAAAAGACCAACCAAACAATTTAGGCATCAATTAACAATGATGACAAGTATTTTAAATAGCTATTATTCTATTAGCTTTATGAGACCTATTTTTTCAATAGAATTTGGAGAATCAGAGGAGGCTGTCAAATGAATTTTGAATTTGGGATCTAATTCTTGCACACATGTCCATGTACTGTATGTAAATATACACACTCCCCAATACAGAATTTCAAGAATACCATCATGAACTACTAATGAAGTACTAATAAGTACTCCTACCATGAAAAAATACGTATAACTCTACTCCATCTCAATTCCTGTCAGAAAATTTGAATGGTAGTTTTAATAGTGCTTCTCTGACACCAGCAAGACAAATATTTATACAATCTCTAAATTAGATTATTGTCTTTAATCCAGAAAGGAGCCTTAGTCATTAGTCAGCTGCCAGTCAGCAACAACCTCATACCAAAACAGGAACTGAAGATAATGCTCAGAGACCGCAGAGCATAAAGGCAAGCAATATGCTTACAATTCTAAATATTTAATCTTCATATTGTAATTTTTGTTTAAAAGAACTGATGGAACACAAATAAGGTTATTAGAAAACTATAAACATGCAAAAGGTAACTGAAAAATACTAAGTCACCCTGATCCATAAATAACTTGAGCTGTTTTTGTAAACAGACATAGTTATTTTTGCAACAGCAGGTGTGAAATTACAGTAGTAGTAATACTTCCAGATCAGCTTCCCCAGATGGCTCATTTCAGGACTCAAGCAAACATGTATGCTTTTGTTTTTAAGAGACAACTGTATTTCAAGAAGATTAGATACCTCAAAAAGAGCTGCATAAGATACATTCTACAATCACACTACAAAGTTATGTTCCTTTCTAAAAGGCTTCAAAAATTAACTGCTTTAGTAATTTTACAACTACTTCGTATTTTTTTTCTTTTGACTACAAAAGTATCACCATTTTAACCTCAGATGTTTTGTAGAAATTTGCCACTCAAGCATAAGTAACTTACTAAAATCTGAGTCAAATCTCAGGAAAGAAAATACAAAATTATTTGGGGATTTTTGCTTGGTTGGGTTTTATAGAAAGGTATTTAGATTCATTGTGTGACAATTGTTCTCTAGTATAACAGAAACATTACTTTCATTTCTTAAGCTGTGAAGAAGACAAAGAATAACAAAAATTTCATTTGTCCAGGCTCCACAATACAGCAAACATCAGGGATGTATCTTAAAACAGATTACAGTTTTAGTAAAAATACCAAGAAACTGGGCTAGCTGAGTACAAGGTAAGCTATCATTTTTTAAACACATGCAGTCTGGTCTGAACTCTCCACTTCTCTGTTGCTGGACTTCCATCACCCTTCCATTTCATCAACAGCAAAGAGGTTGAGAAAGGATACTGTGTCCTCACTACACTCCTCTTCCTACATCATACTCAAAATTAGCAAGTCCTTTCTCAAGAGCAGTCCAACACTACACACCATCACTTCTCTGTTCAAAGCAGATAGTAAATTCAGCACATACTGCTGTCAGTTCTCTGCAATCACAATCTCACCGCCATTTCTTGCCACTCAACTCTGTGCCTTTGTAAATGGCAAAAGAGATCAAAAAACTGATTCTGTTGCATCATCATTAATACAGGTTGCAATAATACAAGAAAATTTGTCTAATCCTTAGCTGTATTCCTTTCCTAAATATCCCAATCATTTCCCCAAAGTATACAGTAGTCCACCTGTCACCCTTCTGGATAACAGGCGTGTGAAGGGTATCTAGCCACCCCATTCATTCTGCTTGCTTCATGCTCAGACTCAAAGCTTTCTTTTTGGGTGAACACTGATAATGGGAGCTCTTAAACAGCAGTGCTCTTCCAGAAACAGAACAGAATTCTGAACAGAATTATTTCTTTTAGGCAGGGAAGAATAACTGGGAACAGAAAATCGCTACATCACAGAAGTCTGTTCTGCTTTGGCTAGACAAATCCCTGCCTGCCTTCCCATAATCCTGTACTACGTTAATTTAGACTGCATAACTCATTTTCAGTTACAGTGTAAAATAATCATCCCAAGTATGAAAATAAAACCTGTAATTCACAGCATAGTAACCCAACTGTTGTAGCCAACTCCTAAATCCTTTGACTTTTATTAGAAGTCTATAAAGTTGAGCAGCCTACGCACTCCTGTATTCCATGCAGTCTTGAGGACTGGAGCAAACGAGTTTTCTGTCTCTTTTGGTGACAGGATTCCCAACTATTCATACAACCCAAAACAAGGAAAAGTAGTTTTAAGCATCTCCCAAATGCCACCTTGCTGTCAACAGAAATGAAACCATAGCCTAACACTTAAAAGCCACAAACAAGTAACTTGCTTTTGAAATTGAACTAAACTTGCAAAACTTGCAGACAGACACAAGCTTGCAATGACCTGCCTTTCAAATTACCCAGATTTTCATTCTAATCTGCAAATAGGGGAGTGTGCGGTGAAGGACAAACTGCTGCTCACTACCCCAATCTCTTTCCATTATATCCTATCTTCCTCCTATGAATTAAATATCTCAAGTACTGTTCCTTGAAAATGTTTTGGGGCAGGCAACAAGATGATACAGACAGCTAGTCTGTAAGTGTCATTCCAGGAAAATAGTTAACCCATTTGCTCCGAGGATTCTGGCTCACTAACCTGCTCAGTTTAAAAAAAAAAAAAAACAAACACAAAGCTAAATATTGAAAAAACCAACCAACAAAACCAACCTACCACACTCACATACCACTGAAGATCTGAAGAGATACAAAGGTCTTCAGACTAAAGGAGAAAAGTATACTGAAGATCCACACTAATAGGTAGGGCCTCTCAAAGTTTCTAAGCAGCTTAGGCCTGTCTTGTTCACTGCTAGGGGAAAGTAAGCTAAAACATTAATCTTATCTAACTACAAATTCACAAATCGTTGAAGGTACCTTTAAAATCTATATGGTCAGGGGAGTCAAGACAGCAAGTCATTTGACCAAAGCGCTGACCTTCGCATAAGAATTACCTCTCTGTAGACTCCATTAATGGTATTGATTTAATATATACAATGCCAGCTTAGAAACCAACACCAGAGTCAGGCACTTACCCTGTAGACACCTAGGCAACAACACATCCCATCCCAACAGAGCTTTAATACCTTCACTGCTCTTGTCTCAAGCTTTACTCTACCAGGAATTAAAAATTACTTTTGTTTTACTAAAGCCATTGTCACTTTATACAACTAGGCAAACATTGGCAGATAGGAAACACAAACACACAAATTAAACCAGTGCTACGCAGATCTAATAGTGACTTCACAAAGAGCTATACCCCAAGACTTGATCAAATGAGGGAATACTAGCATTTCATGCCAAATAAAAGCATGCCTAATAAATTAAGCTATAGCAGAGATCAAAAGACAGACAGAAACACAACTCAAGCCATATAAACTGGACAGAGCTCCACACACCAGTTGAACAGGTATTAAAAGCATATTTTGAACCAAGAACAGATTTTTGTCTTGCACACAGTCTGTCAGCTCTTTCCAATTGCTGCCACACAATCTACCATCACAACTTCCTTACACAGTAATTAGATTGCTTTTGTATTGTTCCTTATGGAAGATACCTCTGCATGACAGTTTGCCTAACGGAAAAAAAACCCAAACCAACCAAACACCCATTCTCTTGGTTGCTGCCCCTAGCTCAGCTCTGCGCTGCCACATGGAATCCTGATCCACAAAGTGCCAACATCCAGGTTATTTCTACGTATTTTATGCTTTGCACTCTCCTGCCTGAACAATAGGGCCAAGCAAACCTAGAATGCTACTGTGAATTGCAAAGAACTTGTGCTAAAAGCTGCTGTGAGTCCCTTGAAAACACAAAAGATAGTCACCTCAAAACTCAATCCTTCCCACAGAAAAATCTCTTATCACCTCAAAGCCTTTTAGGCTGTTACAGTTTTCAAGACCCTCCAAGCTTACAGAAGGCAAGCCCTCACCCATCAGAATTTTAATCTCTGAAAACCCTTTACTTCTCATTTCTGTCCTTAGAGTACAGATGTCCTCCCATCATCTTCATTGCCCAATAAGCCCAACAAAACGCTGTCCTTCCTTTACTCACCATAGCTTCCTCTGGATTCCACTTGAGGCAAGAAAGCCTGAGAAAACTTCAGCATCCTGGGTATGGAATATATAATTGTATACTCTGTAACATAACCCTCTCCAAGGGATTTCCAACCAGTCTTTGCAACACTTGATTTCTGGACAACCTACACTCTCCAAACTCCCTAGATCTTTCTTTCTTAATGTAAAACAGCATTCCACACAAATGAAAGTGCTTCAAATTACACAAGTAAGACCCAACAGGCCTCCATGCATCTTTCTCTAAAGTGCCTATGCATTCTGTAAGCAAAATGAGGCAATACAAAAGATTAGAGGCAGCACATCTCACAGATGTCTTCATGCGAGTCCTCAACCCCCTCAGCTCAGTGGCTCAACTCAGATTCTGTTCCAGTCAGGAACAAAAGCAGTTGGTCATGCACAAACTACAGCATTCACATAAGCTTTGAACATGTCTTCTTCTAATATTCTACTCATTGAGCATAAACATGTCTCTATCATTTTTTTTTTCCTAAGAGACAGGCTGTAAGGACAGAGGGTTGTTTCTAAACAGCAGCTGCTGAAGCTAGGATTGGATACCTTAGTGGTAGAAGAGACTTGGAGAAACCGTGGAATCATTGCTTTCTACATGAGATATTTTTCCTGCCCATTACTCCCAACTGTGTGTTTTGGGGTTGGTAGTTCGTATTTTGGTTCTGTTGGTTTTTGGTTGTTTTATTCATTTTGGGGGTTTTTGTTTTGTTTTGGTGGTGGTGGGGAAAAGGGGATTGGAAGGCAAAGAAGAAATATATTAGCAATAACAGACACGTTACATAGAATGGCAATGTTTTCAGGAAAGGCTGAACAGATGACAGCATCTCACTAAAATCCCAGCAATTCTTAAGTAAAACCTTTGTAGAAAAACATTTTTTTTTAAATAATTTATATCAGCCAAAGTAAAAGATACACATTTTTAACCAGTAGGTTTATGTTTTCTTACTTATAAATCTCTCTTCTATATTCTCCATCGATATGCAAGATCCACACAAAACAAAAACTACAAAGCTGAAATAATAGTTTACTGCATGTAGCTAGTCTTAAACTGACAGAACTTTATTAATTTGAGATTGGGTACCTCATGATTGATGACAGTCCAGCCACAAGATGAATCACTGTCACTGGAATTTTCAGACATTTTCAAAGCACGCTGCAAGCAAAAGTAGATTCTTTTAACATGAAAGATACATTAATTTCACTGCACTCTTGGGGGGAAAAAAAAAGCAAAACCAGAAGAATCCAAGTCATGTTACAGAGCACTACAGTAACTCACAAACTGTTATTCTGCAATTTAAAAAAAGTCTAGAAAGAAAATATATTATTTAGTACATATTTCCTACTATCTTTTTTATACTTCAAGCAAGTATAGCTTTGTTAGGTATATACCTATTTTAGCCAGCCAAAAAGGTCTTAGACTAGCTAAACATGCCCATGCACCAGGCTAGCCAATAAATGAATAATCAAATTTAAAATCTGTCCACAGCATAACTGTTTAAGACGTTTTCAGTAGGTTGAAGTAATTTCTGAACTGTTACATGCACAGGGACTACAGCTTACGAAAGAAAAACACCACTTTTTTGAGAAGACACAAATCAGGACCTTTCACAACTAATACTCTTCAACTCCTGGGCAAAACAATGTTTCTTGTTTCTTTCACTCCTTTCAAATACTCCCAAATATACTGATTTTGAAGAAAATTGAAAGTACCTGGAGACTACAAAACCAAACCAGAAAACCTGAAGCGCATATTTGGCTCTTTACAATACTACCGAATGACTTCAGTAGTTATTTTCAGAAGATAGCTGTCTGGCTGCAGCTGCCTATTTATTTTTTCTCCTGTACCAGGAATACAGAGTATTTATTATTGTTACACATTCAGACTTCTTTTTAAAGTTCTTATCTAACATAAAGACTTCAAAAAGAAATGTAATGCATTTCTTGTTCCTTAAAATAAGTCTATATGAAGTTGTTAAAGTTTACTAGAGATTTATATTGGGAAGAAAAAAATTCCTCCAAACAGAACAATTTCCAGTCAAGTGTGTGCTACATTATGCATCCAATGTAGTAAAATAGCAAAAGAAAACATGGTTCAATAAAGCTTCTATAAAATTATTATGTTGACAAAGCTACGAGTTCTGAGAACTTCAGACATATGCTTTATTTCCCACATCTAGTTACTTCCAGTAAAAACACAGAGAAAAGCACCTATTTGTTTAAATTTATTTACGCTCTACATTATTATCAATCCTGTCTTTACTCAAGGTTTAACACAGAAAATACACACAAACCTTAAGTTAGAACATCTAAATATGCCAGTGTGGCTAGAAATTTGCACAACAAAGAAACTTTCAATTCCATTTAAGTTTCTTCCAAAATACAGTAAAGATTTGTCTCATATCTCTGCATTATGGTATTTACTGTTTGTTTTTCTGATATAATACTTTTTTTCTCATCAACTTCAACTAATATATTTGGGGTTCCTCTGTAAAAAAAGGTAACGGTGCCAATCATAACAATAGTTCATACATTAAAAATCAAATCTTAGGTCTCAAACTCACAGAGAAACTGGAATTCCATTTATTATAAAGGCCTACTGTGAATACAAGTGTTATTTTCCTTTAAATCTTTTTCTTTCTTCATTAATGATTCTTCTGGAATCTCAGCTAGGGGACATTTGGGTTGCAGGGTGGGGGAGAAGACGCGTTTTGGTTTGGGTTGGTTTGGTTTTTTTCTTACATTATACTGTATCCAATTTTTTTTTTTAATCGTTATTTCTACATAATCATACTTCAGTCATTAAAATAACAAATGCCCAAATGGCAAAGACTGCGTTCCAGAGTTCTCATGAGATTATAACACCTGCTTGACATCATTAAATTATTTTGAATTTGACCAGGCATTCAGCAGCAGCATTCCTTTCAAAGGAAGGTAACTACCAACACCGAACTTGTCACCTTTTAGAAACACTGCAGTTATGTTGCAAAAACTGTACTGTCGATCTGAAATTATCTTTTAAGAATCCTCTTCAGTATAAAAACAGTCTCATTTAATTATTGTACAGTTCAGTGAACAAAGCCATCATAAGAGTGCCAAATTTATTGTCACTGAAAACCAAGCCTTGTGTGTAACCACAGAAAAAACACTTTGGGGCGAAACAGCACAAGTGGCTACCCAGTCCTTACTAGTGAGTCTGATCATCACTGTGGAAGAAATTCAGGCTGTGGTTTCATGATGTGGTGATTCCAGTTTTAGTGCACCTCAGTGCTAGATGAAAAACAATGAAGTCACACAATGCAAATCCTTTAAAAGCAAAGCAAAACAAAACAAAAACCCAAACCCCCTGTTGATACAACTGCATTTGCAAATTTTGAAAGGGCAAGTTTTAATATCAGACTGTGCTGGACACGGTAACATCTGTCTTCCTCTAGCTAACGCAGCATTTCATCATGGGCCCTAGCTAAATGGTCATAAATGCTACCCCATTCTGCCTCTCCATCCACATCACAGATTGCCAGGTAATTGAGCACTGCATAAAACCAATTCTACTGAATACAAAACCATGGCCTCAGGCTCCATGAGCATTAAACGCCTGTCTTCCCTTCCCAAGGGAAAGCTTCAGGACCTATGTGGGTATCCACATAATAAAAAAAAAATTTAAAAAAATAAACAGAGAAACAAGCAGACAAACAATCATCATTTTCTACTACTTGTTGGCCTTAAGATAAAAGTTACTTATTTTGTATTCAACCAGAATACTAATACTGCATATTTAACTGTATACAGGTGATCAATCTCCAAAACAGAGAAGTTTTTAATATCACAAAAAATAGCATTAAAAAGAATAATTACAAAATAATTGAGGTTTACAGGTAGAACTGCTAAATTTACCAAAGATGACTGATAGACAGGTAGCATGGCATCAGACCAAAAGGCATGTCTAGGGTTGCTATATTCCTACAAGCACATTCAGCAATTACACATTAGTAAACAGTTATCAAAAGTAAAGCACTTTATTAATTTAGCTCTAGAAGAACAAAACGGCCTAAAAACCTCTAAGGAAAAAAAAAAGTACAGTGTTCCTAACTTCAATCAACAGCTAAAGTAAACAGCTTCTTTCTGTAAAAGATTAATAAAACACACATAGACATAACTAAATCTGAGGTCAAATCCAGTCCCTTAAGGAAACTGAAATACAGAAGACTAATCTGAGCCCAACAGCTAAACTGACGTACTCACAAAATCTTCACCAGCTGTTATTCTTCACTATAAAGACCCACGGAGAACCAGTATGCTCTTCCTACCTGCCCAAGGGAGCTGGATACGATTTGCACTGTCCCCATCTCCTGTATGTCAGGCCAAGTCAGAAGGAAAGACTGGAAAAGAGAAAAACTCACCCCACACTCCCAGCTTCACTGGTTTGGCTTCTCTCTAAATACCTTTATTGCCACTATTTTTCAAAAGAAGGTTAAAGGTCAAGTTCTTTTATACTCTAGTTTAAACTGCAAATCTGATTCTAGGCCCACAAATGTCCTATGGCCTCAGCAGAATTAACAATCCAGGCAAAATAAATATCAAGTATGTCTGGAGTTCAACCTCTGTGTATTGCGGGGGGGAAGAGGAGTCATGGAATCAGTCAGAAGTGTGAACTGCTTTCCTAACCTTAGTAAAATGTGAACCAGAAGCATAAGGTAAGCATACCGCCATATGTAGTATCGATAACATAATACCAACATAAATGAGATATCACATCCTATTTATCCACTGCGATGCAGAATAAATAGCAGCCTCAGAAAGAACTATCCCATTCTAAACGAACCCCTAAGTTTTTCTGTCTTCAAAGAGGATTTCCAAGGCTAAAAAAACCTCCGTGTTAAGAAGGCACCAACAGGAACCAGTTTGCTGTGCTGTCATTTCAAATAAAAACTCATGGTTCTCTTCTACAGCAGCTTCTTTATTGCACAACAGAAATAAAAACACCTTATGGTGCTATTATACTCTCAGGGTTTTCGTACAAGTCTATTATTTCTAATAAGCGGTATCATTTCTTTCCCAAAGTAACATTCTTCTTCACCAACACATTTAGCAACCCATAAAGGCTATTTTCTTGCTGTGATTTCTAGGGAGGCAAAGGTGGCTTCCCAAAGCCAGGCGACCCGACGCCGGGCCCCGCTACTTCTCTCCCGAGGGTTGCCGTGACATACCTGGAGCAGAGAGCAGCACGGTGCCGGCGCGGCTACGGCCACAATAACACAATTTATGAAACAGAACGCCTTGCATCAGCCGGGACACCGGGGCAGATGATGAAAGAGAAGGAAGTTGGCAAACGCCAGCGCCCAGGGCCAGGCCAGAGCCAGGCCAGGGCGGGCACGTCGCCCGCGGAGCCCGCCCGGCCGCCAAGGAGAGCCGCGGCCGCCCTGCCGCGCCCCGGCTCCTGGCTCCCTGCGACCAACAGCGGCTGCCCCGGCCCCGCGCCGCGCTTCGCCCTGCTCCGCGCTTGGCTCCGGCCGCCGCGCCCCCCGGGAGGCTGCGCACCGAGGCCAGGCCAGAGGAAGGCAGCCCCCCCTCCGCGCTCCGCGGGCCGGCCCCGCCGCCTACCTGAGCGCGGCCCGGCGCAGACTAGGGACGGCCGGCTGCGGCGGCCGGTGACGCCGATGAAAACAACACCGGCCCGCCCGGGCCGCGCCTGCGCAGGGCGGCGTCACCGCACAGCGGCCCGCGCGCTTCCCGCCTACAGCGCCCAGGGTGCAGCGCGGCCCCGCTGCCGTGGCAACGCCGCGCCGCCGAGCTCGGGGCCCCGGACTGCGGCGGCGGGTAGGGCCGCACGGGCGGAGAGGAGGGAGGCGGCGCGGGGGCGGCAGGGCGGGAGCGGGGAGGCACCGAGAGAGCGGGGAGCGCGCCTGAGCAAGCAGGCAGAGGGGCAGCCGGCTCCGGAGGGCCCGTTCCCTCGCCGGTGAAAGGTGCTTGTGCCGAGGGAAAGAACAAACCAACAACAGAAGCCGCACCAAACAAGCGCCCCACCATAACAGGAAAAACGCGCAGCCTGCGGCTAGAGGGATTTGATCCTCCTAGTCTTGGACAGGTGGGAAAGCTCTGATGGCTGTGAATTAACTAATTCGGAGCTCCCCCAGAGCACAGGCTCAGGCCGGCCGCTGCTCCCGGACAAGCCGCCCTCTGGAGAGCGGCAGCCACCGCGGCGAGGCCCCCGCACCGCCCGGGCCCCGGGCCCGCAGCGCGGCCCAGCGCCCATCCCAGCGCCCGGGCGCTCAGGCCCGAGCAGCGCTCGAACGCTGGTGCGAGAAATACACGCGGGACAGCAGCAGGCCTCGGCAACAAACACGGTAAAGGAAACGTCAGACTGTCTTACTCCAGTTCTAAGCTAGCAACTTGAATGCTTTCTTATCTCTTACGGGATTGATAAACAAAGAAAAAATATTTCATTGGACCCCCGAAGACCAGCGGGTTTTGAATGGCTTGCTCAACAGAACTGGGGGGGTACCTCATGCGGAGCGGTCTTACCGCACTGCACAGACATCGCTGTCATATGTTAATTTGCTCCCGACAGAGATTAAAAAAACCGCACGTATGTGAACATGAGCAAGGAAGTACAGTAATTTGGAGGTTTCTCTAGGGCTCTTATTTTAGCATACGTACTTCTGTATATTAGAAAGGTCAAAACCAAACCATCCACAAGGCCTATACATGCTTAATCTCATTCATGTTTTTAGGATCACAGAATCATAGAATGCATTGTGTTGGAAGGAACCTCTAAAGGCCATCTAGTCCAACTCCCCTACAATAAAGCAGGGGCATCTCTTATCTACATCAGGTTGCTCAGAGCCCCATCAAGCCTGACCTTGAATGTCTCCACAGATGGGGCCTCCACCACCTCCCTGGGCAACCTGTTCCAGAGATCACCTACCCTCATATTAAAGAACTTTTTCCTAATGTCTAATCTAAATCCACCCTTTCCTAGCCTAAAACCATTACCCCTCGCCCTGTTGCTACAAACCCTTGAGAACAAATCTTCCCCTGCCTTCTTATAGGCCCCTTTCAGGTATTGGAAGGGTCACTCTAAGGTCCCCCTGGAGCCTTCTGCTCTCCAGGCTGAAGAACCCCAACTCTCTCTCATAATTAGTATTTATACTAATTATTTCTGCAGCACATACTGAGTTTTTTTCTATGCTCAAGATTACCACTAATGCAGAAATTGATGCAAATTTCAATTCTTACTATACTTTACAGCCAACATGAGTCCATTTATCACTGTCCACAGTTTACTAAATAAGGTCAAAAGTCAGCAGTGTTAAGTTCCTCACTCTCCACCACGCATATATTTCAATACACATCTTGAGCAACACTTGCTCTGACCACAAACATTTAGCAACTTTGCAATGCTTTGCCCTGTTATTTGAAAGACTGAATTAAAATTCATCTCTCTAGTAGGGAAAGAAGATGACTTCTGCTGAGAAACGGCCTTCAAGTCTGAACACTGAGCAAAACCGATCCTCTCATCTGCCTCTCTGCACAAATCCTGGCAATCCAGTGTTCTCCTGTATGCTGGACCCCAAAACACTCATTACCAATGGCTCTTTGACAAAGCCTAAGGTTTTACTGTTTAAAACAACTTCAAGTGAGTATGGTGCCATACCACCTATCTCACAGATGGTACCTTGTACTTACTATCCAGTGGATCAAACCTTTTCAAAACACTTACTCACTTGCGGGTTATTTCAAGACAGTGGTTTAAACACTGCCATTGACAGAAGTAGGGTGTATGACTACCCCAATTTCCAGCATACGCTGTAAAAATGCATCTCCATCTTTTTGTCATAGTCTGGACACTTTGCTTTAAGAAAACAAATCTGGCTGTTACTTCAGTCATTCTGGGAATGCCTGTCAATATCTGATTTATTTGGTTTTGCTGGGCTGAATAAAATGTATTAAAAACAAAGTGCAAGCGACAATGACCTAGAGGTTTATTTGTTTTAATAGAAGTATTTTCTGGTTTTAAAGTCCGTCTCCACACTCCCACGTCTCAGGACACTAATACCAACCTAATGCATATGACTTTGATATGGTGTACACAGCCCATCAACTCAAGTGTCAAAGTCAGAAGTTTAACATCCACTTGCTCCCAATATAATCAGATTGAACAGGCAGATACTGTTCATGCCACCAAGCACGTTTGCTTCCCTAACCCTTAAAGAGGACACTATTTCACAGCAGTAGGCCTTCCATTGCAATGCTGTAGGTATCTGTAGGAAAAAAGGAACAGCAGCTACCCCAGACACTTCTGACTCACCTCGGCACTCCTCTCAAGGCTCCAAGTAAAGCAACTGGAAGCAACACCTGCAATTTTCTCCCTGTTCCAAGAGTATAAAATTTACACAGAATAATATATATCTGCAAAATAAGTATTTTCATCTAAAGACAGAAATAGGTCATAAATGGAATTCAGGAAATAGACGTATGGAAAATTTGGCAGTCTCCTAAAACTGCTACTGAAAGGAGTGCAGTTGAAAGGGTCACAATCTGGATAGAATGCCTAAAAAACCAGAACCACTTCAGGTCCGGTGTTTCAGGTTGTCACAGCCTGCTGGTTTTGGCTGGGGTAGAGTTAATTGTCTCTAGCTGGTATGGGGCTGTTTTGGATCTGTGCTGGAAGCAGCGCTGATGATGCAGGGATGTTTCCATTACTGCTGAGC